>JAVFBX010205025.1:0-12327 GCA_034783855.1 Mopalia kennerleyi | reverse complement strand
GCACTCTAACCATCTGAGCTACAGAGCCTCACATCAGAACAGGTCTGACTAACAGGGCCAGCACTCTAACCATCTGAGCTACAGAGCCTCACAGCAGAGCGGGTGTGACTAGCAGGTCAAACACTCTAAACATCTTAGCTACAGAGGCTCATGGCAGAACAGGTCTGACAAGCAGGGCCAGCACTCTAACCCCCTGAGATACAGAGGCTCACAGCAGAACAGGTTTTGCTAACAGGGCCAGCACTCTAACCATCTGAGCTACAGAGGCTCACAGCAGAACGAGTTTGACTAATAGGGCCAGCACTCTAACCACCTGAGCTACAGAGGCTCACGGCAAAACAACCACAAATTTTAATCCAGGTTATACCTGGGACATATTCTAAGGGAAGCACTGACACAGAGACACTCGATTAGATTTTTCTGACAATTTAGTTCTGGCACAATACAGAGAAGCATATCAGCAAGGTTAAAAGAATACAGGGTATTAATTTGGGAAAATATGTAACAAAATTGTGCATCTACAATCCTCAGAGAAACTATCAAGAACGCTAACAAATGTGTGTGTTGTACACAACTCAAATCAATTGACAGCAGGTCGTGGAATGGTCCCATACTGGACATATTAGTGATCCAGAGTGCTAGGCAATTTAAGTGACTTTCATTGTCCTTTGTAGAGATGCTCTTGACTAGTTGTCAGCTCTTTGGTTTCTATATGCCTGTATAAAGCTACTCTATGTCTTTGGTTTCTATATGCCAGTATAAAGCTACTCTATGTCATAGCTCATGTCTACTTTTGTTTTGCAATCCATAACTGAAAACATTTGAAAAAATTAATTACTATACCCTCAACTGCTTTCACCCATTCTGTCTTTACCAACCAGGTATAGGATTTTGATGTAGCAATACGATGACAGGAACTCTTTAAAATCTAATGGAATGTGTAAGATCAGCTGCTCTGATGGTTCTTAATTTTACTATCCAATAAAATAGCCAGTTAATGCTTTATATAAACATTTGATAAACTTGGATGTGCAGATTTTCAAACTTGGATGCCTAGCTTTACAAACTTGGATGTGCAGCTTTACAAACTTGGATGTGCAGCTTTACAAACTTGGATGTGCAGCTTTACAAACTTGAATATGCAGCTTTACAAACTTGAATATGCAGCTTTACAAACTTGAATATGCAGCTTTACAAACGTGGATGTGCAGCTTTTCAAACATGGATGTTAAATTTTTCCAACATGGATATCAGCTTTACAAACTTGGGGTGCGAATGTAAATACATAATGCGAATTTTTATTAATTGTTGACAACAGAATTTTATGATCTCTAAAATGGGCAGGAAACCAGAAACCTGTTACCCATTAGTTCTAAAAACTGGATTTTCACCTATGCCTTTGGTTGTTGTTGCTTGCCTTGGAGCAGTGGTTTGCTTATAATAATGGTTTCATTCACTGCATGGAAAGTGTAATATAAAGGTCCGCTGTAAAATTTGATTCCAATCAATTAATGTACAATCTTTATTCTGTAGGCTTCTGGTTATGTCAGGTGCGCATTGGGAATACACAACTGTTGCTTTATTCTCAGATATTGGACATGGTAACAAGCCGACTCCCATATTCTGTTTAATTGGACACATGAGAACACCACTGAATACAGGCAATCCATTTCTTAGCTCACAGGGATGACAATGCAAGTTTTTAGGACAATAATTAGTATCTAATTGAATAGTCCTCATCACAGAAATTGAATCGACAAAATAGCACAATGTAATATTATGTAATCGGTTCTGAGCCTTTGTTTTAATGGTAGCCTACTGTGCTGGGGAATCAATTGCTTGTCCTGTTTCACTTGGCAGAGTAAAAAAACAATAATAATACCAAATGTCTTCAGGGTATGCATAAACATGCTAATATACATACAGATCCATATAGACCTATGTGACACAGGTCAAGGCATATATTAAAACAGATTGGTAGACAATAGGCCATCATAGCCGACATTCTGTAACAGACTCTTGTAAGAACTAAAAATAACAATTACACTTTGTTGGCTTTAATGTTTTTAAACCTAGTACCAACCAGCAATGCCCTAACCCACAATGCCCCAACCCATAAGATTGAAAATGGTGAAAAGAAAGAACTACAGCACCTTATATATGCTTCAAGCTCTAAATCGTCTAAATAGTATAAAATGAAGGGGTCACTTCAATAGCAACCTTTCTCCACTTTATTTCGTGGTAGTTTTTAGGAGAGTACTACTTACTTAATAATTCAGTCTGATGATTATAAAATACAGATTGAAAACATTGAGTTTCACTATATGCTTGTACTCACTGGAATCTGTAGTCTGAAACCCTCAGCTCCACATACATAGATCAAGCAGTCAATACTGAACCAAGCAGACACCTGGATAACCAGGTTTGATTTGGGTTTAACATCATATTTTATTTCACTCATATATATGGTGTTACCATGGTGGTAGGCCAAAATACCATGGTATCTCTAACCCGGTGTTAGCTGTTTAATCTGATGTTAACGGCTAATCGGCTTTTGAGCAACCGGCCCCCGTTCGTATTAGGAGGAAAAAACGCGAAAAGATACACTTCACATAGGTGCGAATAATAATGATCAGCAAATGAAATATGCATTCTTTCTGCATCCATTAAACGGGAATGAAAATAAGACAAAAAATCAGTTTTCAAGAAGTGAAATGTTTGTTTCTATCAATTCTTTTTTTTCATTCTAAATATCAAAGTCCTTTGTTACTGGACAGGCAATTTTGAGGATGTCCAATTGAGGGTAGAAACAATGAGTAAATGAGTTAGAAAAACCCACAAAATCTTTAGCTTTTGTAATAATAAAAAAACAAGCCCAGGAAGCAGAACATGGGCAAATTCAAACACCACACCCACATCAGTTGATAGAGGACTCCTTGCACACTTCTCGCCAAACATGTGACACTATGGGGTCCAACATGGTGACACTAATCACGTCAGCAATCAGTGAGTTCAACAAAGTACAATTGTCATATTCGCAGCATTTCTTCAACGGCTAATGGAGCTAATGGTATTTCTCTTTTCAATATTTATCACCTCTTTATCCAGCTGGAAAGAGGCAGTTAATTTGGTCATACTGGGCTATAACACTCTTATCAACAAGAGACATCAGCTGGATAGAGAATTATTAATTGCTTTCCTCTCTCATTTCTCTTTCGAAACCCATTAAAGGACGTATTAAAACATGGACTACAGCGGGAAACAAACAACCAGACAAAAACTTATAAACTATGCATGGTCTGTTCTGTGTTTTATATAACATAAATAACCAAAAAAAACAAAACAATATTAGCCAAGTAGGTAGAAGGAGGAATGTATTAATAAGGATGAATATTTTATACATATCCAACGTAACACATACATTTAATCTGTTGAGAGATTCTGGGCGTTGACAATAACTACATGTAAGCTGGCTGCATGTTTTATTTTATTTATACTTCATGTATATATCATAAACTACTAAAGCAAGCACTGTAAGTTTAAAACTCCATATTGAATATGTGGTAATGCTATGTGACATAAGTAACACATTAAACTATCATTAATAAAATAAAGCATGGTGTCAATTACAAATGACCAGTGTTTCTCTGGAGTTGTTAGTTTACTTTGGATTTTAACAAATCCTCAATGGTGGTGGGTGTAGGTGGTGAGAGCAGTTATTGAAAATGCCAAAGTGGGCATGCACCCTGGCGGGGTTCACTATGTTTATTGTCCTGACATGCCATGCATAATTAGAACAGGATATGTGAAGGCACAACACTGTCTTGGGGAATATTCTTGTTTTGTTTGTCCAAATGTGACAAAAATTACTAGTACTGAGCAGATAATAATGGTTTATTTTACAAGAAATGTTGGGAAATTTTTGTTTTAACTATTATAATTAATGTACATTGTATACTTTTGTAAGAAATTGCAAAAAATAAGATCATTCTTACAATGATAGTGAATCTAAATTTTCTTGTTCAAAATGGCTTAGATGGTGTCTACAAGCTTCTACACTTCCAGTTTGTTTGTCTGATTAGGGTTTAACACCGTACTTAAGGTTATTTCACTCACACCACGGCATGCCAGCACAATGGGTGAAGGTTCCACTCTTGACAACACTGGCAACAAACAAAAACATCAGAGAAGAAATACAGAACAATACAAAGACATCACAAATTTATCGACTTCCCGTTCCTCTTTAGCCCAGAAAGCACCAGGGCAACCAGAAGCTCCCTCCAACTACCCACCTACACTTTCAGAGCATCAATGGACATGTTACACGACCTCCAGTCTGTAAATCTGCCTCCTAATTCCAAATCAGGTATTAGCCTACTCCAGTTGAATGCAGGGTGCGGGCAGCATGGGATCCCAATCGGCATATGATGGGGCCCACAGAAATCTGATAGACTGGGTGCTCCCATGAAGAAATTTCCCTTTAATGTCTGTGACAGAACACCCTACCATCAAGGTGTAGGTCAACCAAACTCCTTGCTGTACATACAGTACACCAGAACCATTGGCACTCAATTTACTTAATTTAATCTTCTGGAAAGCAAATCAAACTGTGTTTAAATTGCCAACAGTGCTTTCTAGGTAATTAGATATTTGCAGACCAAACAATAAACATTGTTCGCCCGCAATCTTCTGCCGTTTTGAATCACTTGTTCTGGCATTGAGAGCAAATGATTAGCTTTTGAAGATCCAGCGGTGTATTGGAAAACACATGGATACTAACTACATACTGAACAAAATCTTTATCTGGGTCGAGTTGCTCATTAGACACAGTCGTTAATAACAGATTACATGCAATAACTGGTTAGAGATAAGACTTCAACATGGCAAGGTGCCAAGATTGTATTTGATAGTGCTTTGAGCAACTGACCCTTGGCATTTAATTTTTCTAAAAATTAATTGTTTATGCTGACGACATGAGGGAGATACGAGATATCAAGCCAGGCTAAATGTTGATTGGCTAAAATGGTGACAATGTATGGAATCATGAATAGCTTCAGCAGCATAATCACAAGATAGTAAAAGCTAACTCTTAATGTATTTGAAAACTAATGTCCCTCCAGTGCTAAATAACGATAACAGTACTGAGCTCACTACATACTGCCCTTAGCCAGAAAAATGTATTGCTTGGTATTAAGATTACTACAGACGTAATGTAAAGAAGCGGAACACATGGTCAAAATTACAAAGATTAGCTCATCAGATAGCTAGTAAATTTACCATACAGCATTTAACTTAGGACGCAAAGCAATGTTAAGACTGGAGAATTATAAGCTATTGATTTGAGCCATTGATCGATCACACTTTTCATGATCAATTATAGGCCGACAATCAATAACGACCGGTTACTATCATCTCATAGCTTGTCTTCCAGAAGAAATTATCAGCAATCATTCTCCATTGGTTGTCCTTTTTTGTGACATCAGTACAGTTTATGTTTATTTGTTTGTTTGTTTGATTGGTGTTTGACGTCCTTCTCAAGGGTATTTCACTTATAGGACGTCGGAGACAAAAATAAAACGTACAAACAGATCAGCTTCCTGTTTCCCTTTAGCTCTAAGAACTCCAGGGCAACAGAAAGCTCCTCTTTTCTCGCCTCTTACGAACGACCGAGGAAGCAGAGGGAGTATTCTGCAGGACTGGCCAGCCCGCTTCCCCACGGGGCCAGTTTATGTTTAAGATTGTTGTCAAATCTGTCTTGTTTGATTGGGTTTTATGTCATACTTGAGGTAATTTCACTCAGAAGGTAGCGCACCAGCACCATGGGTGAAGAACACTGTACTAAGTGCAGCATCAAAAACATGGTACAATAGGGCAAGTGTTTGTTTGTTTGTTTGTTTGATTAGGGTTTATCATTGTACTCAAGGGTATTTCACATATACAACATGGGATTATTCACTTCACTCACACGGTTCCTTGCCTAATTATAGTTTTGACTTGTTTGGTCAAATACATGTACATGTATCTTCCAAAAGGTATTCAGTGTAACTCAGATTGCTCCTATTTCTTTTCAAGAATATACTGCAGCCTTTGCTTGGTCTAGCGTTTGGTGTATGGTATATCCTAGAGAGCACTATCTACTGTTAAGAGTGCATGAGAATCTACATGGTTATATTTTTGGGGGTGGCTCAACAGGCTCTCTAACAATGCTTCCAGCTTCTTCCCTTCCCATAGTTCTATATTAAGATCAGGCAGTAGGACACTAGGGAAAATGTCATCTTGAGGAATATTGCAGAGAGATCTTCAAACAAATTACCATTTCTCAAACATCAGTTCTTTCACTGACTGCTTTGGTGCCTGAGAAAACTCAATTTATCAGTCTGTTGACCATGCCAGTGATTCTCAGATCTCCTTGTTTAAAGTCTATAAAGATGTCAGCACATGTCTCTAGGCTCCACAGGGAGCACTTCCAAATAAACAACCCTCTCACTATGGACAGTATATTCCAAATATAGTCATGCTGTCTTTACTTAGCATCGAAGAAACATTTATTTTCCAACACACTTCACATTTAATGGTTGTGTCAGCGCTGCTTTGACAGTTAGATATACTGTTAACCCAGCTGTGTATATAAGTGAAATAACAATAATGTATTCTTTACTGCCTTAAACAACGCCCCTAGGCTAAATACCGACATATTAAGGCGGAATGTTGGCAGCAGCAAATATTGTAATCTTTAATTTCTCAGCTTTAGATAAATATTTACATTAATTGTTTAGTGTTTTACAAACATATAATAATTGCACAAATTTGAAGACCGATGGTTTCTTCACATAATAAGTCTTAATATATCGAGGTCACGTGATCGATGGCGGCGCGGCAAGTCAAACTTTGAGAACTTGTGGGTCGGAGGGATGAATTCTCCCGTTTTTATCAGGCGTACTGAAAATATGTGAGGGCTACAAAGCATCTAAATACACCACGCAACTAATTCATCGGAAAATATAGCGGAATGGGGAACAAAAAAGAAGATAAGTCCAAAAATTCCAGGACGGCCCAAAAAGCACATGGCAGAGGCTCCATCATGCAGTTTATCGAGAGCCCCAACGATACAAGCAGCCATGAGGCGCCGGTGTCTAGCATGTCTGAGGATGACTTTAAATCAAGTGTTCTGCGATCTCTGGAGGAGATAATGACAGGGAATAAGAACATAGAAGCTCGTTTGAGAAAACTGGAGGAATCTAACTCTAAAACAAGTGCCGAAATGTCAGAAATCAAAGGAAGTTTAGCTTTTATTGACAACAGTGTGGAATCTCTGACGACCAGCGGACATACCATGAAAACTCGCACAGACGAATTAGAAAAGAGTTTGGAGAAAGCTAAAGAAGAAAATGAGGGTCTGAGAGATGGTTTGAATAAATTGGAACGATTTAGTAGGCGAAACAACGTACGAATATACGGCGTAAAAGAAATGCGCGGCGAAACCGCACTGGACATCACGGACAAGCTTGATGGGATTCTTCGTGGCAAGTTTCAACAATGTTCAAGCGAGGTTAATCTTATTGAACGCGCTCACAGAGTGGGGCCACAGAAGCAAAATGATCGAGCAGTCATAATAAAACTGCGTCGGTGGCCCATCAAAATGGCTATTTTGACATCCTGGCGTAAAGCTTTTGAAGGAACATCATATAGAGTAGCAGATGATTTGACAGAACAGGACCTTCAAACTAAAAGGAAGTATCGCCCCATCATGGAAGCGGCATTTGAGCAAGGTCGCAGGCCGAGATTCCAGGACGGACGGCTGTTCATTGACGGGAAACTTTACCGGGGTTCTCTGAAGGAGTCGGGCGGCAGGAACGGCCAAGCGATGACAGTTGACGGGGAACAGAGTGGACAGTGAAGCAGGCTACTTTTCAGATAAGTGTCTCCAAGCGGTATTGGTTGTTGCGTGATTTGCGTTTGGACCTTTAGTAAGTGTTGACTTATAGGCAAAGTTCGTTTATTAAAAATGTGTCTGTTTATTAAATGTTTTAAGTGACAGCTCATCGATAAGGAACCACTGACTATACTTGTGAGTGAGAGAACTTTGCACTTTAAAGACAAGCGGTGTACAAGTATACAGGACAATGACAGAATGTAAACAATATAGACAGGCTACACAAAACTGTTTACTCGTCATTCACTTCACTTTAAAATAAGATATATTTTTGGAGCATGTTAATTGTTCTAAAATTTTCATAAGTGAATACTTTTGATCAAACGTGATAAATTCCGAAAATTGTTGCAAAAGTTTCCGAAATGTTCAACTTGTATCCGGTTTACACACATGGGCAGGTGGTGCCGGTGATTTATTGCAACCAAATAGAGATTTTATATGGAGATGATATCCTTTCCGACCTCAGAGTAATTGAGGTGCACTACTTTTTTCCTTACTAAATGTCTACTTTTATTTTGTTTATGTATGTTGTGTTATATGTTTTCATTTGTAATTCAACTGATCTTGTATTAATCAACCTGTCATCATACTATAGTTCTATAGCAACACCTAGTTTTTCACAGATGATCTATCTGTCCACCTGTAGTCATGGCCCAGTCTAGCATAAATATGAAACTAGTCTCTCTAAATGTACAGGGTATTGGGGATTTTAAAAAGAGAAGAGCTATATTTAGATATATAAGGAAAAAAGGAAAGGGTGTGTACTTATTGCAAGAAACTCATAGTACACAAAAGGATGAAAATTACTGGCGTAGTGAATGGGGTGGGGAGATATTCTATAGCCATGGTGATAGCAACAGTAGAGGGGTGGCCATACTGATTGATATTACAGCAAAACACATCAGGTCCTTTTCCCACTCTGATGGTAGATATATCATCCTTGATATAGAGATTGATGGTACCATATTTACTGTTGTCAATATCTATGCCCCAACAAAAGAAAAACACATAGAGCAATTAGCCTTGTGGGGTGAAATAACCACAGAACTAGAAAACTTTTCATGTGTTAATCTCATAATTGGGGGAGACTTTAATACTGTATTAAATTCAAAATTAGATAAGGAGGGTGGTCAAAAAATCAGAAAAAATAGTGCTTACACAGAAGAAATATTAGGAACAATTAGAGAGTATAACCTTACAGACATTTGGAGACAAAATAACCCACAGACTAGACATTACACCTGGAGTAGGAGAAATCCACTTATTCAATGCAGATTGGACTTCTGGTTGATATCAGAACACCTATCACCCTATGCATCTGATGTAGATATATATCCATCTATATATTCAGATCATTGTTTGATTCACCTAACCATTATAGGTGAATTGTACAAAGCACGTGGACCTGGGTTTTGGAAATTAAATACAAAATTGCTTTTCGACAAAGACTATATTGACCAGATTAAATTAACCATCAAGGAAAGCAGCTCAAATCATAATGATATTCAGGATAAGGGGCTGAAATGGGAACTTGTTAAATGTGACATACGTGAATCTACAATAAGGTACTCAAAAAAGACCAGATCTGTACAACTGGAGCGAGAGCATCAGTTACATGATAGTTTAGTATTGCTAGAGAAAGAGCAATGTGAGGACCCTAGTGAAGATATTTGTGACAGAATTGAAAATGTTAAAGAAGAGCTTAGACAGATAGATAAAATAAAAAATGAAAGAATAATATTTAGAAGTAGGGCTCGCTGGTATGAATATGGCGAAAAAAGCTCCAAATACTTTCTAAATTTAGAAAAGCGTAATTATGTCAACAAAACTGTAAATAAACTATATGATGAAGCAACAGGACAATACATAACAAACACAAAATTTATTTTAGAAAAGGAGAAACAGTTCTATCAATCATTGTACAAAGAAAATACAGAGTGCTCTCCCCATAATATTCTTGACTTTATTGAAAGCAATAACGTTCCAAAATTAAAGGAAAGATCAAAAAATACTTGTGATGAGCCAATTACAGAACAAGAATGTAAACAAGCTTTAAAAGAAATGAAAAATTCAAAATGTCCCGGATGCGATGGATTACCAACAGAATTCTACAAACTACTATGGAATGACATTAGAGATCTATTGCTAGATAGTTTTCACTATGCATTACAGTCCGGACAAATGTCCGTAGATCAAAGGAGAGGGGTTATAACACTTATACCAAAGAAAGAAAGGGACCGGACAAGACTGTCTAATTGGAGACCAATCACTCTTTTAAATACAGATTATAAAATTATAGCTAAAACCCTCTCTAACAGAATTAAAAAATTACTACCTTCATTAATACACACTGACCAAACTGGTTTTTTAGAAAATAGATATATAGGAGAAAATGTTAGACTCATATATGACATAATAGAACAAACTGAAAATAGTGGGGAAGATGGTCTTGTTTTGTTCCTTGACCTAGAAAAAGCCTTTGATAATCTTAACTTAAACTATTTAAGAAATGTTTTAGAACTTTTTGGTTTTGGCAAAAACTTTGTTGACTGGATTCAAACATTACAGATGAAAACAACAAGCTGCGTATTAAACAATGGCTTCAGCTCTGGGTTCTTCCCTGTGCAGAGTGGTGTCCGACAGGGGTGTCCTCTCTCTCCTTATCTCTTCATACTGGCAATGGAAATTGCTGCAATTAATATTCGTAATAACGCCCAAATCAAAGGAATAAAAAAAAATGGTAAGGAAGTGAGAATATCTCTTTATGCCGATGACACAACTTGCTTTGTCGGAGAGAAATTTTCTGCTGAAATAGTCATAGATATCTTTAAGCATTTTTACACCTATTCAGGACTAAAATTGAACCTTAAAAAATCACAATGCCTTTTGTTAGGTAAAAATAAAAGTCAAGATGAAATATTACAAGGCATAACATGTTCGAACTCTCCTGTTCACACATTAGGGGTCACATTTAGCTCCTCTACAAATGATATGTTATTACAAAATTACAAAAATAAGCTGAAAGAGCTAAGGGATACTTTGTGTATATGGAAAAAACGAAAGCTCTCGCTTCAGGGTAAGGTTCTTGTCATCAAGTCATTGGCTTTATCCAAACTTGTTTATCTTTTCTCAGTCCTAGAAACTCCAAATTGGGTCATCAAAGAGGCAGAACGGTTAACTAATGAATTCCTTTGGGATAACAAGAAGCATAAAATCAAACATAGTACCGTTATCGGTGATTATTGTAATGGAGGTATACGCATGACAGATATACCTTCAATGGTTAAGGCTCTTAAGGCAACATGGGTACTCCGATTACTAAACTCAACAGACAAAAATTGGAACATTGTACCAAATGTATGTTTTAAATTGAAGATTAATGAGTTTTTGCTTTGTGCTTTTGATAAATCAGACATCCCTGGAAATCTGCCTGCCTTTTACAAAGAAGTGTTGCACAGCTGGTTATTTGTCACACAGCATGATGAAGAATTATCTTACATAGAAATAGCTAAGCAAAGTATTTGGTTTAATAGACATATCACTATTGGTACTAAAACTCTTTTTTGGAAGCCATGGTATGAAGCTGGTATTAAATATTTATACCAAATTATGGATGAATCAGGTAATCTGCTATCCCAAGATGCTATTCGGGAGAAGTATGATATCGATATAAGAGTGGACTTTCTGTCTTATTATAATCTGAGACATGCGATCCCTTATGCTTGGAGAAAAACTATGGTTGAAAATGGTGTGCCAGAGAATATAGCCGTAGATTTTAAGGTACATATAAACAACAAAGCTGTCCCAATATATAAATTAAAATGCAAGGACTACTACTGGCATATCATTAGAAAAATCGCAGTTGCACCCTCAAGCTTTGAAAAATGGAAAGATATTCTGATAACTGATACTACAAGACTAATTGAAAGCTGCACCCTAATGAATAAAATCTGTAAAGTTAGTAAATTAAGATCTTTCCAATTCCGGCTGCTGCATAGGATACTGCCTTGCAAAAAATATCTTTATGTCATCAGACAGATAGAGAGTCCGCTCTGTGTGTCCTGTCAAGAGATTGAAACTCTGGGTCATATGCTTTTTGACTGTCCTATGGTTAGAGATTTTTGGCAGGATTTTACAAACTGGTGGTGTGAAAAAATAGTTTATATTGATAGTATACTTATGATTGTCGTCATTCTTGGAACTGAAAACGACAGACAAAAAAAGGTTCTTAATTTCTGCATACTTGCTGCAAAATGGTATGTGTATAAATGTAATTTAGGTGAAAAACGGTTAAATTTCATTTCTTTTCTATATGAATTGAGTTATATGATGGAGATAGAGAGGTACATTTATATGAAAAATGATGGAAATATTGACGCCTTTAATTCTGATTG
>JAVFBX010205014.1:0-12328 GCA_034783855.1 Mopalia kennerleyi | reverse complement strand
AATCAGTGCTATCGAGCCTACAAAAAGCAATATTTCATTTAAACAGCTTGAGATGAGAATTAGCAAGTTTTAAAAATTCTTCGGATATGCATTATAAATAATAAAAAAATTAAAGAGCAATTAAGAATAAATGTTGGAGAAATTTTCTAAGGATGTAAATGTTCTACAAAGTAAAATGGTCTTTTATATGTTATTAATGAGGCCTTGTTAGTTTTCATTTACCCTCTCTCATTATCTTTCAGTTTGATCATTTCTCAAGAAAATCGCTTTTCAAAGTTTTCAGCTAATTTTAATTTGTGTTCGGCAATTTAATATAAGATAGAAAATGAGCGAAAACACAAAACCGTTTAATTAGTAATCTAGGAGAACTCTCAGTGTGTTTTTGTATGTTTTCCATAGCTCTATGAAAAGAGTTTTTTTCTAAATGCCTGTAGCAATCCTGGAAAATGATCGGCTGAACCGTGGGATTTGTTGACTTGGGTCTAACCCGCGCCCCTATCTCGCTCATCGTCATAGAAAGTCAGCCAGCGTTATACGGTTCTATAAACCTCAGAGAGAGCCTTCAGCTGTTTTCAAGTCTTTATTTTAAAAAAGGAAAACCCTCTTTCATATATTGATTATAGTTTGGCTAGCGTTATTAGCTTCACCATAGTCTGACGTTCTTTGGTATAATTTACAATTGATTAATTGATTTATTTATCATTTGTTTGTTTGTTTAGTAATTTATTTATATATCAGTTTTGAATGATGAGAATATTAGTTATGAAATATTCTGCATAGCATTTAGATAATTTGATCAAAAATGGTAAAAATATTGCAGTTGGAATTTCTATTTTGGGGTACGCGATATGCCATGAGCTAAAATATTTGTTTATTCTGGTTCTTCGGTGATTGTTGTACAGAGAGAGCATCTGTAGACTAGAGAGTTCGAGAGCTGGCTCTGCTAGCCAGAGATCCGGCTCTGTTAGCCAGAGACCCGGCTCTGCTAGCCAGATCCGGCTCTGCTAGCCAGAGACCCGGCTCTGCTAGCCAGAGACCCAAGTTTGAATCCTGGGGGAGGCAACCAGAATTTTCTCATTTACGTATTTATTTGTTTTTAATAGTTTATTATTTTTGTCTAAACATTATTAATGTGTCGTAATATATTGTAAACATTCACAAGTTCATTTATTTGTTATAATTGCCTGTCCTCTGGTAATGCATCCGCTCCGCTAACACATCTGATAGAAACTCGTTGTGTAAGTTGGCTTATCACTTGTAGTTTCTCAAACTTTAGAGCATGAATTCAGAAAAAACTTGAACACTGGACGGTTGCATATATTTCTTTTTCAAAATGTATAACATATATATTAAAACCACTTTCTAAATGTTTATTAGTTTAATTTAGATTATTTCAGCTCAATGCATATCGTTACGTCAGAAATTGTTATTCAAACTGTAATTTTTTTTTTATCATCTTTCACCATATTATCTCAATGCTATACACAATATTTTATAACTAATATTATCACGCTTCACTGATAAAGAAATAAACAATATATTAAGAAATAAATAAAGAAATCGGCAACAAAATATAAAAAGCATTAGTTTTAAAGTATTCTGTAGTTTTTATGGTCAAAAATGGTAAATAGATTACAGTGGACATGGAAATTCGTAAGTAAAATAAATTTATTGATCTGAGAACATATTAATCGAGGATATTTAAACACGTATGAAGTAGGTGTTTTTATATGCCATCAGTAGACTTGAGGTGAAGAGTGTGGGGATTGCCGGAACACCATTATTCATATAGAGCGGCTGTAAAGGTTGAGTTTTGGCACATTTAAAGTTTATAGACAATTACATGATTTTTGTACTATTCTACACTTAAAAACATGTCAATAAAGGGTTTGATTATTTAGGGTGTGATGAAAATAACATTGGATACTACTTTTCATTCAAAGAATATTACATATTGTCGATGAAGCTAAGACTTCGTGCAATAAGCGCGGACAGATATCTTGTTGATCGTCCCTTACGTTGTTAGCTCATACACTAGTCTCAATGCAAAACCTTATATAAGTAACATAGGTTCCTTGGTCACAACTTTATATAGTAAAATTGTTAATGCACAATCATTTGAGAAAACTGTTAGATCTGTGTAGATTCAGTAGTCCACATATATACCGATACCTTATTAGAGTAAGTATACAAGAAGGTTCGAAACGCCAAGCTTACATTTACGGACTCAGGACAAATTTTATTCTACGAGAATTTCATAGTGTATCTGGCCGAGATTCCGTAACCGCACATTTACAGTTATTTATCCGTAACTAGAATATTTTTAGGTACAGAGTATTAATACCGATCATTCTGTAAACTCAAGTATAACAGTTCTTAGTACAAATTCCTAACTTCTATGTTAGATTATTAAGAACAGTGAAACTCCAAGTTTAAATATATAGTTATATCATTAAGCATTTAGTATTTTTTAATTAAATCCTTATTTATTAACGTTGAATTAAGCGTTTAATTTGAGCCCACTTTTTACTTCACCTCTCACTGGACAACCATAAGTTAAATCCAGTTATAGAAAGTTTGTTTTTGTCACGATCAGTGCAGGCGGTATATAGTGTGCTGGATTCGTGACCACTAATAGAGATAGAGTAATCAGAACGGGTTATCAATCCAATTAACAACCAGTCATAATCACATTGCTGATAGGAATGTCTGAAATGCTGATCAATTCTTTTAATATCGTTTATATATAATTTAAGATGAAAACGAGGGAGTTAACTTGGGGAGTAAACCCCAGCATTTATCGCGTCTACAAACATTCTTCGTCAGATCTGGCTGATACAGCCATACAACGGAAATTAATTTCAAACAGATTACGTTTATTTAATCGGCTAAGCCATTCCTTTTGTTTCATCGTCACAACTTTCTTATCTTCTCGATTCTTTTGTTTTGTTTCTTTTGAGGCATATGCGTTTACATATCACTTTTCATTATCTCGACAAAAACAAATGTACTGGCTTAACTGCTATTAAAGGTTTGTGTTGGGAAGTACATCTATACTGACTGACACCACTTTATCGGAGGTCTTACACAGACATTTTCTCGCGGTTATCTTATGGCTTTGTTCTAAGGTGTTCTTATTTTATGGCACGTATACCACGTGACGCCTCAGGTAGACGCTAGCAATTAATTAAGAACTGATTTAAGTGAAATTAATAAATCATATTTCATTTAACTTTGGGGTTAAGTTGTTAAATTACCCGTCAACTCTTATCTATCTTTCCTACAAACCTGTCTCTTGTTGAAACACTGGGTATTCACTTACTGTCTGTCATTTCTCAAAGTTTCATGATTGCCTTATGAATTTCGCTGTGTATAGGATTAATTCGTTACAAAGATTGTTGTCTGATGATTTGATTAGAAAGTTGACTAACTGCGTCTGAAGATGTGAAAATACCTCAGATCACACCCACACACAGAGAGGCCGGTAAAAGCAGTAATTAGCGATAGTTATCATATTTGAACAGGGTTTCCTACATCTGACAATTGTCATAAGAGTGTCTTTCAAGTCCGTGTGCATCTATCACCTTTTTATAAAAGCATAATTTAAAACTCCCGGGGTTCTTCTGCACTTCATTCATTGGTGCCTGACGTTCAACTCTGTTTTAAACTCGGACAACAATTTCATGAATTCGTAGGACATGTGATGTTCAGAAATGTTCCTTATTTTATTTTATACACATCAACATAGTTTTTTATTTCAAATATCGCTTGATTGCGACAAAAAATGATGTGATTTTATTTCGCAACTGTCGATTAGAAAATGATAGAATTCCACGGTAGAAGATATGGAAATCAAATAGTGCAAAATATTAAAAACTATCTTTACATTTTGTTGTTTGCAGGTGTGGTTTCAGAACAGGCGTGCTAAATGGCGGAAGAAGGAGAATACAAAAAAAGGACCAGGTAGGCCGGCGCACAACGCTCACCCCCAGTCCTGTAGTGGGGACCCAATTGACCCAATAGAGATCCAGAGACGCGAGCAGGAACGGATGGAGAAAAAACGACGAAAACAGGAGGATAGATTGAGAAGGATGGACGATCGAAAGAAGACGGGTATCGACGACATGTCGTTGCCAGGACATGAGCGCGCGCTATCTTATGACGATAAAGACTTTACTGATCGCCTTGGACGAATGGAGAGGTCTGTATCCGGGTCCTCGGGAGAGAGTAGTGGCGAGAGTTGTGGCGAGACATCTCAAAACGAATTGGGAATGTCAGGAACGATGACTCAGAAAAAATCGCCAAATTCGCCTCATTTTGGTGGACATATTATGAGGAGAATGCCAGACAAACCCAAGTGCTCGTTTAGTATTGATAGTTTATTGGAGACCCCAAAAGTTCCTCGGGGTCGGAGACCGAACTCTAAATATCCTCGTGTCCAGGCGTGTAAGTCTATGAGTGCTTTCTCTTACGGGATGTTACCCCTTTACCCCATCACTCAGCCCGTGGGGTTCACCGTAGAGCAAAGCCCAGACAAAGAGAACTCTTCTGGGCCTGAATCCTCCAGAAAAGTTTTGGATGAAAACAGTAAACAATGTGAGCCCACTGACTTGTCATTTAAACCTCTTAAAGCAGACAATGTGATTCAGGACACGATTAGTAAGAACTCAGTTGACTGTAAAATCAGTGACTCAAAGGACGTGGACATTAACATGCAAACTGGAGAGGATAGTAAAATCAGGGAAGAAACTTGTGAACTGGAAGTTGAACGATCACCTGTCAACTCCCCATCACCGCCATCTTTACAGAACGAACACCTAGATGTTGACATAGATGTGACAAGTGACAATGATACAGCGGAAAGTAGCTGATAGTTTACTTTAGAAACTGTACAACCAAATACGTTATGCTGCAGAATTTGTTTCAAATGATAAGAATATCCAGATCACTGGAAAAAAGTCGGATTGTTTAAATATCTGAACATGGTTGTATACTCAGACAATGTTTTATTTATCACTGTTATTTATATAATAATTATATGAGCACTGCGAGTTAGAACAAAAACCCGTTTCGTGTCAAATTTGCAATATTTATTCACAATGAATGGGGAGAAAACACTATGTTTTATGTTAAATTAAATTACACAAGTCTTCGCAAGTACTGACACCAGACCGCATTTTCACGTTATCTTAGTGTATTGTTTTCTTGATGAATTATTTTAGAGCTCATTTTTTTCTAAAAATTTAGTCGACTGTACACCTGTAGTAAGTATAATGGTATAGGTATATTCACCTTGGTACTTCACTCAAATTGTCTCTTTCAAGAGATTTGTAGCTGTCTAACGCTTTATTTAATGTATCGTAAAAAAACAACAAATAGTAGGCCTGCTGTGTGACCCCATTTTGGGAGGAATTGAGATTGATCAGAAAAATAATTTTATACGTTTCTGTGGAAGGTTCGCTTTTTAATTTGGCATTTATTTTATTGGTGAACGCAATGTATATGTCCGCCCATTATTTAGTACCACCGCAGTGCAAATTTGTTTATTGGGGATCTACATTCGGGTAGGAAATACGAATAGGTTTGTTCACTGTATTTCATTGTTGGGATCTTGGAAAGAAGTGAGATAAAGTTAATTGTATTTGATGCACTGAAATTCAATAGTGTCTATTAGGGGGAATGTTATATAATATGTTTAGCAGAGAATGCTATTGAATATGGGCAAGACTCAAATTTTATCGAAATGTTCAGACAATAAACTCACAGTTCTTCAGAACACATTCAGTCTTGACTGTTTCCTTCACCTCTGTGTTCTGGTTTTAGTGCTGTGGTACACACTACAAGCATTTTTTCACCAAGGGCGAAGCTCGGTTTCATCTTTAAACGCAACAATTTAAAGTGATCTTTAAAGATGATATCTGATAAGGAAACAAACAGACCTCCGAGCACTAAGTCTGGGATGTATTAACGCACGCCAGATAATAATACAATTCTAATAGATGCCTGCGTATCACAGTGTTAAAAAAAGTGTTGAGAGATACATCACGGAAGTAAGGGGTGGAATAACGTAAATAGCAGTCAGTGACAACCGCCTTCATTACACACCGATCTCATTTAACTGTCAATAAATAAAGATACTATCTGGTGATAACGCCATTCACTTATACCCGTGTTTGACTCGTAGCCGATGTTTGACAGTACCTTAACACTGTTTATTCCACATATAATATACACTCTGTGTCAGATTTCAGGATAACATTATTAGAATGTTAAAAAATTCACCAACTGACGCATGTTCGTGTCAAATTTTACATAAAAAGGCTTTAAGTGTCAGGTTTCACAAAAAGTTAAAAACTATTTAACTATTATTACTAATAACACAGTAATTGGGATTTTCATCGAAGTAAAGTCATCAATAAAATTTGAAGTTCTAACGATGTTACATTGGCTCATATAAGAAATTGGCGTCGATTCTGTCAACTCGCCGTGCCAATTATTTGAGTGGGTCTATATTTGACTGATGGTAAATTCCACGAAAAATGTCTTGATAAAACTTATGAATTAGTTAACTGTATAAGAGAGAATCGTCTCATATATATCTTAACCAATTAATGGCCTTACATAGAATGATGCACGGACAATGCTAACATTTCCTGGCGCGATTGGTCAAGTTTCCTTCAGCCGTTGAAGAAATGATCATGACTAATAATGTAAATTGTTATGAAATGAGAAATTCAGTTTTGACTGATTAACTCACTTCAAGTTACGCAACGGTTTGCCTCAGATTTAGATTAGCGAAATATTCAATTGAACGTATTAAATATCATTATTTCATTTATTGTACTTTCATTCTAGCATCACATATTCATTCAAAAATGACCGTTTTGCGTTATTGCATGAGGATTTGAATAAGAGTTAAAAATATTCCTTTATTAAAAGCTTTTAAGTTAACGAAAATATAAAATTCTTCAAGATAAATTCGCCAGATTTTACCACACTCGTATACAAGCTAAATAGATGTCATCGTTACGCATCGGCTATTTATTCAGTAAAGGGCTCGATACTTCCTTGCATTGTGGAAATCATCGTTTGTTGATTAAAGAAAATTTGGCGTAAAAGGTAAACAATCATTGAAGTAACATAATTTCACATTAAAAAATTCACCGGAGAACACTTTTCTGATTTAACGGTTTACTTTACAAAAACTGAACTCCAACACACATTACTTGTAATAATCACTTGATAGTATTTTGTTTGGTATCTTATAATAAATTTTTTCGAAGTTTCATTTCGAAAAATATAATTTTTAATTTAAAATTCAATTTGATCAAATAGTCATTTGAACTAATTTGTCATGGTCTGATTTTTATTCTGTAATTTAAATGGAATTTACGGAATATTAAATTAAATTAATTGTGCTTCTGTTTTGTGACATTTCTGTCCATTTTCATGAAATTGAGAAAAGTAAAGTGGCTTAATATCAATTATTCTGTAAGGGGTATGATTGTCAGGGTTAATGTCTATATAGATACGGAGTTTTTAAAACGTTCTTTAAATGTTGTGTTATTTGGAATAGTGGTTAAGAAAGTTAGAAGTTCTGCAGGATAGGAGTGAGCCCCCTGGCGAGTGATGATGGTCTTTGGAGATAGCGAGGCTATAAGCAGAGGAATTACATGAGCCGGTTAACCGAAAGACAAGAAAATCCCTTAAACGAATCGGGAATTACCGACCCCCAATAAATACTAGTGAAACAGCCAAATGGCCGCCTATTTAATGGAAAGTCAAATTACCCTAATTAAAGGCGAATTAGAGGAGAGTGTTGGCGGCTATGTATTCATGAAGCCGTTAGACAGTAAGCGACTCCATATCGCAGGACCATTACACGAGCTCTACAAAACAGTAATTAGTTTGGAAATCAATGAGTGGTGGGGATCGATACTGACTCTCCGGTCGCTTTGTCATTCCTCACTTGATGTTTAATTAATTGATGAGCAGATCGCTGTGCGCTAGTCCCCGGGATCTCCCTCTATCTCAGTCTCATCACACAGCTTTTCACAGCGGCCAGTTTCTCTTTCCCTCCTGTAATTACTTGTCATATGAAACAAGGGTGGATTATAAAGCTAGTTTCCTCCCATCAACATGGCCCATACAGTGGGGCTGGGGATTAGGACAACAGTCTGTTACCCTCTCTGGAAACCCATTGCTCGTCTCGGAAACACGGAACGTTGAAGATTAGAGTAAAAATTGCCTGCTCTGTTTGACTGTTGTTCTGTCACTGGTGGGATTGAGTGTCCGCTCAGAGGAGAGTAAGAGGGGACTGTTGAGTTGCCAGGCCAAACTAACCCCGGATTACGGGGAATGGAATGGCCTCAGACTCATGTCACTCCAGCACAAACAATATAACACTAACTTAAATGTTGAACTCCCAATGGGTTTCAAGAAAACAATTTCCATAAAATCTCTAAGAGATAATGGCAAAGTTCCTGTTATTGAATTTTGTTAGAAATGACAGAAAATCCTACTGTCTGTATTTGTCAAAATTCATTTTACCAACAACAACAAATACAACAAACTGACATATCAGGAACAATTGACTAGACGGCCGAATATAAAGGAATGTCATGAAAACAATAGATCCGTTTAAATGTCAATAACGCCGCTAAACGTTTACACGAAACAATATACATATATCATAACGATGTTAAATAAACATGTTTAAGAAAACTCTGCAAGAGTTGTCGTTCGTTTATCTTTGCTGCTTTCGCATAGAATACGGAATGGAGTCTATGGAGGAGAATTGCCAAAGAAGTCTGAAGGACGTAGCTTTGACACGGGGCAAGACAAATCATTTGGAAAGATCATAACCATTTTAGTAAAAGTATACGCAAAAGACAACGAAGCCAAAATGGTGTAAGAGAACGAGAAAGGTGGCAATATAAATTAAACTTAATGACATAACAGAAAATGTACAAGAGACAAACGAAGTAGATCGTTACTGTTCAAGACCAACGTTTCAGGAAATAGGCATATACGGCATGCTCAGCAGGGTTATAATAGGCCTATACAGCATGCTCAGCAGGGTTATAATTTATAGTTTCGCAGGATAGCTCGGTCGTCATTCTCAAGACGTCAAAGATGTCAACAGTCTCAACTGTCACCAACTATCTTTTTTGAAATATTCATTTATTAACTTTAAGAAACACATGTCTTTAAATGTTGTATATTTAATTTTTAGCAGTAACATGAAGCTGTCAAACTGATGTGAGCGAGATAGGGAAACCGGTTGTTGAGGCATATGTTTTTAACGGTAATGGAGACCAATGACGGCAACTCTCAGACCATATACATCATGTCGGCTGTCTGCACAAATTAGTTGTCATTAATGTCAACTACCATATTAACATAGGTCTATTTTTTGGCCTGTGTTGTCATAGCGCCTGCTATCTAAGTCAGTTTGAATTCATTAATTACCTCCCTATTTGTCAGAAAGATACAGCCACTCATAAGATAGATTACAGCAGCCTTAATATCATCTTAATCATCTTATACAAACCTAATTAAATTCACAAATTCTTAATTCTCTGTTAGACAGCTTCCAACATAGGTTCAGGGGAGATATAAACATCAGTCCACATCGATTCACAATAACAATAGAGCGGAAACCCACACAGCCCTCACAAGTAAGAGAAAATAATTAAAAAGCCAAGAAAAGAAACTGTGTGAAAAATATATATTTTCGGGGACATTTTACCGCCGGTCATTGAGTCAGCTTTTAAATAAATTAGGGTTTCGACCGCATATATCGACATTCTATTATATCAACTCACAAATGCCAGTTTTAATTAAAACAATTAACAGCCTTTTCGGAATAAAATTTAAAAACAACCAGACGAAGCAAAACATGTCTACCACATTTTCACAAACGAAAGGCCGGCACCGAAGCCGATCGATTTCGTGTAAAAGCTCTCGAATGAGTAAATTAAACCGAATTTGTTATGTATAAGTCGGTGAAATATCACGATTTCCTTTAATCATAAAAGCAGTATTTCACTGCCGTTAAATAACAGTTTTTGTTATTCTCTTAAAATTGTTCTGCATGATAGCCTTCATTTCTATTATGACGCAATACGCAACACGTCTCAAATAACGTAACTCTGTTACTAAATCGCCGAATTTCAAATTGTCATAGAAAATTTATTAAAACAGCTCTGATTTATTTTTTTATCGTTGATATAAATAATTAAAAAAGATTACACATTGCAGTTTGAATACCATAATATTGTTCTGGAAAGGTTTGAGACTTGACTCCTGGGTAATAGGTTTCGCCACTCTCTCAAGCAATATTTATGATATCCATGTGTGATATCCTCTATATGCCTTCCTACAGACAACACTGCTCCCTATAGCGTCACCTCTACTTACAGAATATCTTAGCTTAAATTGTCGGCTTGATTGTCTCACATAATCGGCCACCTGTGGGGATCTCATTTCCTTAATTTATATCTCTGTATTTAATTCAAATATGTGTGTTTAATTTAATTCAACGGAGTAAATCGAATCTGGGAGTTCTTAATGCGTGAAAATGTTTATAAATTTATTATAATTAGCGGAAATCCCTTTGGCAATAAGTTTTTGGTACTGATTAATTCTGAGTGTATCATCTTGGGGTCTTATCATAATTGTTTCATTAACAGATTTAACTTTCTCTTCTAATTTAATGTACCTCTCATTAAGGCTTTATAACTGCTGGGAACAGTTAGCCCAATAATGAACCACGTGACATTCCTGTGAAAATGATAGACTTGATAAGTGTATGACATACAATGTATATTCACAAGTTTCTGTGACGCTTTCAGATAATAAAGAAGTCGTAAATGTAACTAAACCATTTAAGCTTTGTTTGAAGTAACATTTTCTTGTTGAGGAGTAAGAATAATTAAGTTATTTTACTTATTAGTATAGTTTTTTCATTTAGTAAATCATAGAGCGAACATACAATTTTTGACAGCAATATTTGGAAGATATTATCTATTTTTATATTAATTTACTCTTAGTTGTGGATGAATCTGGGCCCTTTGCGTTATGGTAAACATGTTGTCTCGAATTTCGGATATTCCATTACACATGCACCGTGCCAGAGGTAATCTTTGATGAAAAATTTGTTTTCTATTTCATTGAGACAATTCTTCTTTTTTTTGTTTGTGTTGTGTTAGCTTTTTTAAAAAGATTTTATTATTGCTTCAAAACAACAATGATCTGAAACTATTTCTTTCGCGTCCCATTTTCATGACAAAGTGATCAGCCAAATGTGACAGATTTGATGAGAAAATAGTTTTAAGTTCTGTTATATTGTTTGAGAAGATGGTTAGTTTTGGCAGGTTGTTAATGTTTCATGCTATTTTCTAGAGATCGTTCTCTAGTCACCGCCTGTCCTAGCTTCCAAGACTCGTCTCCAGGGACTTGGCTCCACAATAAAAACGGCAAGTTGGAGTTTGGCTAAGTGACATGTTAGATTAGTTCTTTATAGGCCCTGGAATAAAGCTGACGTTGTGATTGTAATTTACCTCTGGTTTCTCATTTCTTCATCTTGTTTCAATGGTCCGCCAAACCAACAGTCAACCTCTTCAATAATTTAGCTTGTTTTCCTTACCGCTCGTCCTATTAGAGGGGGACTGAAGAACGACCGAGTGATTTAACGGGGATCACACCAGACCCAAGCACAAATAAATTCCATTAATTCCTCTCTGATTTTATTACAACGCCAAACAAAATTGGCTGTGTTTCAATTGAGAAAAGGAAATTTACCGACGAGTTTTTCCATTGCCCAGTAATTGACTAGTTATCAATGGTGTCATTTGATTGGTCCAGATATCCGTTGCCATAGAAAGCACGCGGTATCAGGCTGTTGCGGAGAAGCCAAAGATCAACATTGGTAACTAGGAACTCTTCCCATTTACAAGCGATTGTTATTGAGAAACAGTCGGGAAAAGTATTGTTTACCAGAATAGAACAACGGAACATATAATATACTCATTATTAAGACCACATATTGTAGTTACTACAGAGCTTAAACCTAGAGTGGCCACAAGTTTTGGAGAGGTATATCTTTTTAATGATACAATTATTGAGGCTTTATCTTCACTTGGCATACCAATATTTTCCGCAATGAATTATATGAAAATAATAGTTTAAATCAAATGCAGCCAGCGTATTGTGACCCTCTATTGGCTTATTTCATCTTCAGACCTAGACTTTGATACGCGTCAGCTGATCAAAATAAATATATTTCATAGTTGTGCACAAGAACTTTATTCCCTGGATATTAAGA
>JAVFBX010205003.1:0-12330 GCA_034783855.1 Mopalia kennerleyi | reverse complement strand
TACAATAATTATTTCCAAACCAATAAAAATATTTTTATCGACAGAAAATATGTCCATTTTTATTGGTTTATTTGCTTAAACAATAAGTTTATCTAGAAGAATAGACCTTGGGCTATTTCTCTTGTGTCTCTTTTTCTAAGAAATCTGTTTAGAGTGATCACAGCAGAAAGTTTTTTGATCAACCTTATAAAATACAACAACAAAAAACCTCCCGACAAAATCATAAAATATAGCTTTCGGAGCACATGTTAAAACATCTCGGGTGACATTGGATGACACAAGTTCTCATGTAAATGCTCATGTTGTGTTGTTAAAAAAGGAATTTAAAGTTAAAACGTATTTAGGAGAAAGGAAAGAATTACATCTACGTGCAGTAATTGCATATTTTCTTTAACAATATCCAAACGAAAATTTCAGCGGGTTCAGTTTGCGAAAAATTTTTTTTTTAAAATTTAAAGCGTTTTAATTTCTGTGCAATAAAACAATATGTGTGACATAGAATCGCTCAGAGAGAAAGAGACTGGACTACCGTTCTGAGGTAATAATGAATCGGACCAGATATGGTACATGTATATGGTGCACTTTATACACCAATGCATTGATACTAAACTTATAAATATGTGACATAACTATGATTGGAAATCGTGCGAGCTTAAAGTACAGAATGTAAACGCAGACTCTCTGTGAGTTAAGTGCATTGGTGTTAAAAGAATGGTGAATAAGTTTTTGGTTCGAAACTGATCCAAATTGCCAACAGATTCAGTCTTTCAATTGTTCTGAAATAATACAAGCCGATCCCCGAACTGTAATGGTTTGATTCCATGCCATTTGAGGATTGATCACACCATGTTCACCATTCTGGGCATTGTCCAAATCTAATGTTAAAATTTAACACCATTTTGTGATAAGCTCTGCGGTGCAAAGACCTGTATGTATTTAGTGTGCTCTGATATTACGTGTCCCTGAACTCAATCTGGTGTTGATATTCGCGCTATAATATAACAGTGCTTTAGAGCACTTTACTGTTGTTTCTAGGATTCGGTGAGAGTTTCTGACAGGACCATGCTAATCTGGTTCCCTGTTTGACATGTGGACATCAACAAGCCGGCAGAAATCACCAGCTTTAATATCTTTGGTGAGAAGCGCATAACCAGGGGGGTTCGGAATATATCTTCGAACAATAAATAATTCTGATTAAACCTAAATGTTTTATGTGATAAGATATAGGATTTTGAACGACAGGTGAGAGTTAAGCTCACCCTGAAGGCTAAACGAAAGGTTTGATGGGAAGTTAACAGAGAGACTGCCAAACTTTGGAGATTATCAACAAAAGACTAGCAAGCAAGGGCTCACAACATGAATGTCCAGAGAAGTTACCAAAGCATTTCAGTTTCCGTTTCTATTGTGCGTAAAATGACATTAGTTGTCCCTTCCTATTCAACAAACTGTTATCTATTAGTTGAAACATTAATCACATTAGGGTAGTTTGACAATTACAAAATTGAAATATCATCAAAATATTGTTTTCAAAACGATAATATATTTGAACACTACGAAAAATAAATTGAGACAATGCGAAATCTTTTATTCTGAGTAAGTTATTTTGCTCAGAATGTATTGTAAAGTTGTGCAAAGCTTTAAAACACTGACTACCTCGAGCCCGATTTATTTTGGTGGCCCGTTCGACTTTTCTAAACAGTTAAAATTACAAATTATAATATCAAAAGCTGAATGAATCCGATGAATTATGGTGAACTCCTAGGTGACCATTTTTAAGCTAACTTTGACTTTGATCAGCTATTGTGATTGCAGTTGGAGATCGCCCGACCATCACGTTTTGGTATGACAAGGACGTGGACATTGATTAAATAATGTGGAAAAGGGAAACAGAATGTTTTTCTGCTTAACACGTGTGACTTTAAGGCATGTTCAATTTCGAGGTGCTCTACTTTTCAGACTTCTTTGATATTTGACCATGTATTACACAATGTCCTTCCAACAGTTTAAGAGAATTTAGTTTCATTGATGGGGGAATGGCGGATATTTAAGTCCCTCAGAATTGTTTGGTAACTTAGCTTGCGCGAGGCTTTACATCGATATTTCCTCCATTTCTATCACCGCCAGTAATAGATACTTGTTTAGATGGACAAACAGGTTCACATATTTTCCCCAGCAATTCGCCCTGACACAAACAAACGTGCAGGCGTTACATCGTCCGCTACACCTCCTGCTTAAGGTTTGGAAAAGCCCACCTCCCTGTCTGCTCACAAACTGAATACGATTCCTTAAACTACATAGGTATATAAAATTAACACTGGTGTCACATATCAGGTCGTATTTGTACACCATTGATTGTCCCAAGATATAACGCCCACTATTAACACTTTGAGCGTTGGGTGTCAGATTTATATCCCAAAACATGTTTTAAACTTGATAATTGTATGACTTTTGATGATAAAGACCACATCAATGGAAACAACAGTAAACTATAAAACCAGCATTCTGCAGGGGAATCCACATTATTGACACAACTTCCAAACAGCCTTGAGGGTTATAAAACATCTCGTTGTGTTATGGAGCTTGTTGATGAACATCCACAAGCAACGTTATTTTCTAATTGTTGAATCTTTCAAATCTTTATTACGATTCAATAATGATTACTGTTGTTTTATGTGAAATGTAGTCATAACATTGAACTAAAATATAATGTATATTTGTTTTCTATTTTCATGTGTGTGTACATGTATTAGATAAGGTTCGATAAAGATTTTGGAATTAGGACAACAAGAGTTATTGTCAATATATTGTGCCCATCAGATCAAATCACATCGTGTATAGATATGCCTTCTTTTGGATGTTTGTTGGCTGGGCTTTTCAGATATATTGAGGTATTTTAATGTCATATATTTTCGATAACGTTCTATATTGATTAGATCAAGCTGAGAAAATGGGCTCCAAATCTAGACCGGCAGAACGGTTTTCCTCCCCTCTGAGCGCTTCTGGAAACTCACAGAAGCTCGTGGACACAAATATCGAATTCAGAACAAAAACCCGTTAATATTCAACACCAAAAGTATCCGACGGCTTTCATAAAGTGTTTGGTTTGGTTGTGAATATACGAGAAGAGGCTTTAGAGGTACAACAAAGATAATCCATATTTACTTTGAATGCAGATTCATTCCTGTGTTATAGCCTTTAGCAATTTGATGATCATTCAGGTCATGTTAGTATGTAGATTATATAGGAATTTGCCGGACAGGGAAGTGAGGGATCTCTAGCAGCCACAAACACTCTCCAATTCTTGTTTGTGTCCGATGCATTACCTAAAAAAAATCATCAAATATGCCCCAATAAATATACAGCCTCAAAATATACGTAATTTCAATGTTGCTGTTCATAAACGTGTCTCAAACGTAAATATTTATCCTGAAATGTGTCATTGTTCTACATTCTCTGTCTTCAGTCGTCATATAAATACAGTAAATATTGTGTAGTACTCCTTCTGTATATAAAAAACTGCGTAACGAATACTGCTTATAAGACTTCATAACGTAGGGGTAGGGGGATGTGATGTGCCGGTTTGTTTTCTTAATGTTAAATGTCTTATTCAAGGGTGCTTCCCTTATTTGACTAATTGAAATTGTTCTATCCGTTGTTTCTGTTGGAAAACCTTACATCAACACCACAGCTCCCTTTTAATCCCTAGGATTAAAAGCCGGCCGGACATGAACTTTTAAATGTTCGGTACATTCAAGAGGGGCTGCCCGCGTGGAAATATAAACAGTACATTTAGTGAAGTAGCATGTTTTTTAAATCTCCATAGTGTTCATACATTATTTATCTGCTTGTTTGTTAATGTATGCATTATGTTCGTTATTTTGGGAGAACACTTTCTTAGTTTGAAAAGAATCTAGTTCAGAAAATTTTGCAGGTTGAAACCCGTCCGGGAATCGAACCCACGACCCTCAGTGTTAGATCCTCACCTAGACCACCAGCCACAGGTATTATAGTGAAACAAGTGGCTGATAAACCCACAATTGTTGCTATGACAGCGGTTTATTATCGTTACAGCTGAATATAGCCGTAAACCTTCAAGCTTGTATGAATGGTCAGGTCTGTTTTAAAAACAATCTTCAATAACGTCTATTGTAGATCGACAGAAGGTTAAATCTAGCGGCAGTCAATACAATGAGACTTGAACCGAAAAGGAAACAGCAGCTTGAGCAGTAGCCAGTGGTGATGTCATGGTTCAAAGAGTCATCAGCTCAATTTGCTTTAAGAATTCTTCATTGTTGGATTATCTTTCTGCTGCTTGTATAATTGACTGGTCTTAGCGGAATCCCTCGTACTCTAACAACCACTAATCCTCTATGTCCACATTGGAATTAGTTACTCATCCTAGAACACAGGTTATTGGCGTCCATTCAGACAATACAGCAGAAACGTTAATCCTGACAGAGATAACAGCAACATGCGTCTGTTAATTGCCTTTTGAGACAACATATAATATTGTTAGCTAATCATATGATATTTCATAAATAATGTTGAAACCATAAATTAAGACCGGCGGCTTATATAATAATGGTACGGAATGTGGAAGTTATATAGCGTTTCCTCTATAGAAAAGCTTGGAAGTAGGATACCAGAATGCGTGTTATTTTGGGTCAATTAAAAGGCTTGACAAATATTAATCTCAGGTTAATTTAGTAATGCATCATAAACTGCTTGTTTTTGGAGGACAGAAGAGCTTGTGTCAATGACAGCTCCCCTGAATCACTTCAGAGAAGTTTCTCAGTTTAACTCGGGTTGTCACCTGATAATCCCAAGCTAACGTAACACATTAGTGAGAGATTCTATCAAACTGGCCTCAATTTGTATGACGAGTAATTCAAGGCATTGTGGAATTCTATTAAGTAGTGCGAACAAATTGAGTCAGAGAAAGAAAGCCTTGATTGAGGATCGGGGTTGTGACTCGGGCTTGACCGACTGGAGGGGTGAGAGAAATTACGCTGTTTTAGCCCGAGGCTCAATGTCCTGTCTTTCGCCTCTCTGGTCGTGTTAAGTGGATATTGAGAAAAACAACACAAATAACGAAGGTAAACTCACCAGGTACGCATCTGTTAATTCCAATAATTTCGCGTTGTCTCTTGTTGACTGTTATTCGCCCTGCCAAGAGGAAGAACATACCGCTTAAACAGTTTTAAAAAATGCGCAATTCGCAGCATTATCTTGTCATTTCCGACTCATCTGGTAGAATACGCTTTTAAGACGCGTCGGATATAGATAATTATATTTACCTTCTGTACACTGTAGAAATAAGCTGCCCCCTCTGTTCCCGGTACTGGGGATGGGTGTGTTTAGTGGGTAGTGTTCGTTGGCCCTGAGGGCAATATTACATCAAGGGAAAACATTTATTGCAAATAAATAACATAATAACTAAAAAGAAAAAGAAAGATCAAATTTATCTGATGTAATTCGATTTGTGATCTATATTAACGCTATTATCGATCATATGGTTGGCAATGTGTTCACACATTTGTTAAACCGTTTCAATGTTTCAGTCTTTGAAAGAAAGTTACAGCAATGAAAACTATCGTGTTCCAAATGTCATTGCGATGAAAACAATCTTTGGAGTTTTTTGAAGAAATGAAAACAATATCATTGCGGATATTGTCGAGCTTGTGACTAATATCTTGGAATGATTATTTGACTAAAACAACCGATTCTAAATGACTTCTTGAAGAAATGAAACGATCTTTGCAAAGGCTTCAGTAATGAGTAATGACAGCGATATTATTGCAAACAATAAATAACTTCATGAGATGAAAATCATCTTTGTCCTGTGTTTTTACATAATGGAAACTATCTCGTTCCAGACAGTCTCTTCAAGAGTCGAAATCGATCTTTGGGATGCCTTTTTGAGCCATGTATGGCAACGATGTTATTCTAAATACTGTCATCGAGTAAATAAAATGGTATTATTCTGAGTATCGCCTTCGAGTAAACAAAATGATATAACTCTATCTTAAATATTGTCTTTCAATATATGAGATTCTATACCGAACCTCTTCGAGAAATGAAACCGATTTTATTTATTTATCATTTATTTATTTATCCGATGTTAGGTCAACAGGGTTAAATCCAATTACAGATCATTGGCCAGCATTATTGTAGGAGGAAAACTGGGGGGTTAATAAATCCAGAAAATCCACGACCTTCCACTGGTTGTTGGCATACCAACCCACATACGGTCCGCAGGAATCGAACCCGCGGCCCCTGATGTGAGGGAGATATGTGGACCACTCGAGCGTACACTCTAGACCACTTCGCCACGGAGGCCGCAAAATATTGCTCTAAAAAATATCATCTTCGAGTAAACAAAACGATATTATTCGAAATATTGCTTTGACGTAATGAAAATGACTTTTCAAGTAATGAAAAATATGTTTTTAAGTAGTAAAGACGATCTGAATCTAAATAACGTCTTCGAAGGATCTCATTTCAAATATGGCCTCAAGTTATTTAAAAGAATCTTTAGAATGTGTTTTAAGTAAAGGACATTTTTTTAATTCCAAATATCATTTCAAGATATAAAACCGAATATGAATATAACCACGTTTACGGGAAATAATAAAAGGAACCATTTGTTCGTGAAACTTGTATTGCCAATATGATTAGTATGTTTTCAATTAATTATATACATGTTCAAATGTATTCCCTCCTTCACTGAAATTTCTCTGCTGAAATATGTACCCACATTTACTGATATGTTAAATATGAATGATGCGTTTAACATGCACCGAAAAGAGCAGAAAGGTGATACGTTTTTGTACAATAATGTAAAGAAATACAAAGTGACGATAAATAAATAATCTTAATCTAGAATACAAATATATCCCGTTCTTTGAAACATTGAATTAGCTCGCAGTTTGACAATGCTCATGTCTTTTCAAACATAGGAAATGAGCGATAATGACACCAATAACAACAGCTAGAGACAATGATTAATTTAACTTGATTCGCTCCGCCACAGTGTGTCAGAAGCAAGTGTGTTTAACCTGTTAATCAATTGAAGCAACTGGCGGAACTGACGCTAATTATCTGTTGATATTGATCCGGAGATCTTCTGACAAAAACTGTGAATCTCGGGACCTTGACCGGGAAAAATCTATATTGCAGTTCTTTAGTTCTCTTTGCTCGACCCTTGATTCATCTGCGTGTACCAATTAGCCACTCGGGGGTGGTTCGGTGTATTTGATGGAGTGGATAATGAAAACACCTGTCTGTCCACCTTAATCTATTCCTTGAACTCATTATCAGTTATGTGAAAATGTATCCGAAGATGTATACTCTAAAATAACTTTATAAAACCGGCTTAAATTTAATGAAATAAATTGATAATTAGTGATACTGTTAAAAGTAGAAATCCTACGAAAGATCCTACGTTTGATTAATACATAAAATAACAAGCAAACTTCACGATACAACTTATTCATGTTTTGATTACACATAAACAGCAATAGAAATTAATTAATTTGATAAATTTATTAGTAAATAACAGATTCTAGCTTAAGTAAAACTATAAGAGCATTTGTGTTGAGATGGTGTGGTCAGTAAACACGAACAGTTAAGTCAAAGTTAATTCATTATCTTCCTTCGGAGTTGTTACTATACTTTATTACGTTAAACTCCTCAGTGATAGTCATTATATTTATTGTCATCAAGTGCTGTTGTTTTGTTGATAAAGTATATATAAAAGCCATCACGAATGGTTACCCGTGTAATATCTTAATAAGAGAGATCTGAAAGGATCAAGAAAATATTAACGTCTTTACTTCTTAATGATAGTTCGTTTGTTACCAGGTTTTGCGTCTGTTTGCTTAAACATGATTCAACAGTTTTCGCTTTGTACTGGCTAATTTATTTAGAATTTAAGAAACAATTGTCCTGAAGATGCTCATGTATTTAGGGCAGTGTGTCGTCGTTAAAATATTCCATCCATGTAGTCTTGGCGGATAACAGGCGTGAACATGTGCCGGTCAGAAACCAGAATGGCCGCTTCGAAACAAACCTTTTCCGATTTGTTCTCTGCTCATCTCTTTTTGATGACTCAAACAACATATAGAAGATGATGGGGGGATGGTTCCAGCCATCCAGGACGTTAGTAAGGCTCATCGAATCCTCCCCCAATACAACCAACCCGCTGCTGGCTTCTCGGCAAATACTTGCTTAAGCTCCCACCTTTATAAATGAAGGGTCCATCAGATTTGGACAGTAGTTGGTGAATCGTATTCTAACTGACATCATATCTCAGTCTCAGTGGAACATATCACTGTTACCCAACACGAGACAAACTTCAGGGATCTTTTCAATTTTCGGACTTCAATCTTTCCATCGGAGAAGTTATTTCATTTTTGAATACCTGGACGTTAATAAGGTAAGCGTATATGTTATATTTTTTTGTGGAATACACTGACGAGATCTAATATTAAGCGATATCAAATTTTAAAGGCGTTGGTTCGGTCTGTAATTTTGTGAAATCGTCAGGGATTTGATTTAACAGGGTAAAATCTACATAAAGAGAGATACATACAGCTGAAGTTAACCAGTTTCAATCAATGTTAATTAGGTTTTGGACAATTTCACTAAAACTGGTAAGCATCAAATTTTCACATAGATATAGATACAACTGTAACAAATCACAGAGTTCTATTTGAAGCCTAACAGGCGTCATGTGAAAAATAATTTTGAGAATGAAGTTTGTCATTTGTCGGGTAAAATTCTTTGCAAAATCATCTTCTTTAGATGGGAAAAAGGCGGAAAATTTGGCACCACATAATCACTGGGCACACCTTTAGAATGGAGCACGTGTAGCAAACAGAGCGTTGTGTGGAGCTCACGGCAGACACTGACCCAACAATAGACAAATTATTCAATATTACCCTAGCACAGAGCCTTATTTGCTGCCTTACTCCAACGCCAACTAATTAGGAGTAAAGCACACGTTTACATAGCAAATATAAATATTGTGCGACACAACATAGTTCAATTTACGAAAGCATGGCTGTTGAATGAGACAAATTATGTTCTAGATTATTCTTATCATTCGGTTAAAAAATGGACTATAGTGATGTTAAATGCTGGTACCAGGTACTTTCAGGATCACACGCACATATATATATATATCGAATAAAACAAAGCACCGAAACTGCTATATGTTTCTTTTTACACGTGAGGCATACATGCTAAACAATTCAGATTGTTCAAGATGAAAGAAAATGTTTTTGGCAGGTGCGTTTTATATAACATTTTTGGCTGTAAAGATAAAAAAGGAAGCCATGGATTGCTGTTGACGTGTTAAACTGGAAATGATCTTTTTATGCCACGTCACCTGACGTAACTTCTTGTTCGGGATTATCTGGAGCCGAGAAAAATCGAGGGTTAGTTTTTTCATCATTGCAAGTTCACTACATCAGCTTTAAGGACAAAATATTCTCATCACTGGTTGTTTGTGTTTATTACCATTTGGATTATACAAGACAAAATATTAAATAAAACGCGGACGGTTGGAGGGGCTTTCCTGGTGCCCTGGTGCCATCAGAGCTAAGGGGCAACCACGAAACAGATCTTTTGTGACTTATTTATTTAGCTTGTTTTGCCCTTCGTTGTTGCCAAAGGCGTCGGGGTCAGTTTCCTTCGGCCATTGGACTGACACCATGTCATATGTAGAGGGAAGAAACGTATGTTGCTTTCTTTTCATATTTCCAAGCATTGAGTATAGGCAGGAGTGCCATTAACATTTCAGGTTTATACAGTTTATACAGTTTCTGGGCAGGATTAGTCTATACAATTTTGCTACAATACCTTCGCATGATAGAATTAATTCATCGGTAGTAATACAAAAAGTCGATTAATGAAATAACTTACATGTAATTCACTCATAGAAATCTGTATGTAATTAAAAAAGTGTATTTAAGACGTTACAAACACCGCGAAGTTTTTCATTCGTTGATAGATTACTCAACCCCTGAGTTCACAGTAAAAGCTATGTCCTTGGGTCGAGTTGGTAAACTGTTGAGTTTTTGAGAGTTTTATGTACCCGTAAAAGCCTGAGTAAAGAGTTCAATGTTTTGCTGTGACAACTGACGAACTGACAGCGTGGTGATACATTTAAACACCTTATCTCTGATCAGCTTCAAAGGTAGAGTCGGCATTTCGCCAAATGACAAGAGAAATCTCGAAGTGGCTTAAACAAAACATAACTAAATTCTGATTGTAACCTCTGTGGTTATAGTTCATAAACTCTATATCAACGTTCCTAGTTTGTCATGAAGAACAAGCCGTCAGTCGTGCTGTGTGCGGATTTTACCGCCCCATTGTCATTTGGCATTCTCTATGATTGGCTCACAGACAAGTCACATGACTGTTGGGGGATTATTTCACTCCGCCTCTAGCATTTGAAATGTCTGCAGAGTTTTGTCAAAGTAATCTCAGATTGGACATCTTTGCCAGAGATAACTTGTGATAGCCCTTCGTTTTATTTGCATTTCTCACAGACAAGCGTTTTCTTATAGAAAGTTGTTAAACAGATTTTCGGTGAGTTGCTGTCTTTTTTCTGTAGTATTATCAACACTCTGGCAGCAAAGATTTTACAGGTATAAAATATCAGCATCCAGGTATAACTGCCAATTGATATTGATCAGTCAGAGAAGACGTAGTTGTCAATGCCAAGCCTTAACTACCAGAGAATACGGTTATTCACTAGTCACGAGCTATATATTCTGTTTCTAATTCGGAGATACTTGTAAACCGTAAATCAGGTAAGGTAGGAGAGACAGATTAACTGAATATAACTTCAGACCTATTTTACTTTCGCGTGCATCGGTGAAGTTTCATTGTTAAAATTCGATATAGCCAATAACCGTTTATGAGAATATTTTGTTATCTTGCAATCTGGTGTGCTTTGTTAAATGTTATTGGGATTGTTTTCACGTATTATACCACGGTTCACAAGATAAAAGAATGGACACATTTCTTACACTAAAGATGAATTATTGTGGTTTTCTTACATAACTGGATTATGCACCAATTATTACCACACTGTTTGAGGTTAAATTTAGTGCTTCTGGGAAATGGCAGGAAGTTACTTAAACTATACCGCTGAAAAAACTTATGTGTCGTGTAGCTGTTACCGCGAGCCTGATCTTTGACACTGTTTCTTCGTTAAACGTATTCTTTGTCCAATCACTGATAGCCCTGTGTTTGAAGTAATGCTACATGCTGTGGCTATTCAACACGTCTGGTTAATAGATGGACGGGACCGATCACCTCTGATCTCACAAAGCCAGACCCGGTCTGTGGACAAAGATCTCCGGCTATGATCAGAGAACACTTTTCCTCTCCTAGATTTGTCCACCATTTGTAACGGGAATACTTCCAGCTGACCTCCTTGTACTATTGATGGAGAGAGATTATCTGTTAGGGCCGAAAGATTGATTAAAGCTTTTCAAAGCGAAGGCCACCGACACTAAGATAAGGAAGGGTCTCAAGTGTTTGTTAGAATCGGGCTGCACTGGGAGATATCATATTAAACAATTTTTTCCCGTAAGTTAATGGACTAATCGAAATACACATGTACAGTATTTGTGTGGCATCTGCTTTGATCTAAACTGATGTTTGATTTCTTTGACAGGCATTGAGGATGATTTTACAGGCGGCGGTGTTACTTCTGGGGGTACTTGCCATTCCTGCTGACGGTAAGAAATCATTAATACTCTACTATCAATCCTTATATATGCTGGACTCGTGGAGACTTTTATACTTTTAGTATACATCTTTTGTAACACAGTACTCTTTAAATAATCCATCAATATAGAATAGATGAAAGCAACATTTAACGTTAGAGTAGTAAATCAGTAATAGAACTATGATTTAGCGAAGCCTCAGTTATGAAATGACGAATATATATTTTATCCCTCGATTGAATATTGTATCTACGGTATACCGTATTGTTTTTTTTAACAGAACGCAACATTCTCTAAAAGCTTAGCATAAACATATAAAAAAGAAATGTTCACAGTTTTAATTTCACTTCTAAATTAGATGTTTATGTCTTCATAACGCTCAGAGTTCAACTTTAATAAACACATCTCAAAACGTCTACAAAAAAATCGAGAAATTAATCATAGGTATCGTAAGTGTTTATTTGAACTATGATCCCAATCCAACTTTGTTGAAACTAAGGTATTAATTTTAATACAGAATGGTTTGACTAATAAGTTCACTATGCGTTGACTTCTGGAGTGCACTGTATTATACTGACTTCTTGGG
>JAVFBX010204992.1:0-12330 GCA_034783855.1 Mopalia kennerleyi | reverse complement strand
AAAAGTGACAGATGTATTTGATTGGTCTCTTCGTTTTTTTCAATTCGCTTTGATCTTAGTATGACCGCCGAAAGGGGGTAAGCGTGGCAAGGCATATGACAGAACTTCGTGGAGAAATCAGACTTGCCTCGGGAAGTTGATGACGGATGTGAAGGAGGTTTTGTGGTGTTGTTTTATTGTCCTCTGCCAGGTTCTTTCACTCATTGAGCTGTACGCCATCGAGTGAACTGACCTTGAGTACAATGTCAAACCCCAAACTTGCATGTATCAGCTTAAGCCTGACTCCTCACTTGTTAGACCCTCGGGTTAAAGGGAAAGACAACCCTCGGGTTAGAGGGAAATACAACTGTTTTTCGACCTAAACTTATTATTTTTATTGTATATTTTCAAAGCCAACCATCTGTATGGCACTTGCATTTGAATTAGCATAGCCGTTAATTAGCTGATTTAAAGAGCGGAGCTGACGTCATTATTCCAAACCACGGTAGTTACATCATCTAGTCATGGCTGTTCCCCACTGGTGACCAACCATGTTTTCAAACATTGACGTCACTCTCGTCTGTTAAATGAACTAATTAACGGCTATGTTTACTCAAATGCGAGCGCAACACTGATGTTTGTCTTTGAGAATATGCAATAGAAATGATAAGTTTATTTATTTAATTTATTTTATTTCCGACAGTTTAAGGTAGCTGATGAACCATTCAGTGTCCCTGTTAATTTGGAATGTACTTCCACGATAATAAAATAGTGAATAACTGATTTTAGATTGTGATTGTTGGATTTTAAATTATTTTTTTCCAGGAGACCAAGGCTTCCCACCGCCCCATCCTCTACTGGCAGAGATGTCAACAAAGGTTAGTCTCATAGCAATATGATTGGTCCAGAGTGTGTGCCTACTAATCCTAATTTGATGTACCGTTCATGGAATCAAATCCATCGGTCGACCATAAAGTATAGGAGTGAGTTAAACGATGTGGCTCTGGTAATCGCTGCAATGGGGTTTTTTTACGAGGATTCCTCTCGGTTTTCCACCATACTTACATGTAGGCAAGGAACAGTGTGAAGTGGACAATCCGACATCATATAAATGAAAACCCCTTGAGTACGACGTTAAACCCCGATCAAACAAACAAACAAATTTGATTGTAATAATAACACTGATGTTTACAAACACATTGAGATTGAATGATTTTGGGGTCTTTAAAAAAGTGACTATTAACAGTACTTTCGGTTATTTTGGGATAAGATTCCCTAATAGTTTGAACAGATTCTAGTTCAGAAAATTTTGTAGGTTGAAACCTGACCGGGAATCGAACCCAGGGCTTCAACCTGCAAAATTTTCTGAACTAGAATCTGTTCAAACTAAGAAAGAGTTATCCCAAAATAACCGAAAGTACATTGAGATGGCTCAAATCTGTTGAATGGCTACTCCTTGTTTGATGTTGGAATTCATCGCCATCATACATGTATAAGTGAAATACTCTTAAGCATGGCGTAAAACACCAATCAATCAATCAACTGATGTTCAAAGGTGTTTTTTAAAAATTGTTTGCTTTTACAAACATATTCAATCAAGAAAATGGTATGACCTTCTTGTTAGAGAATTCCATGGTAGTTTTTTTTAGCTGCCTGTATCACAATTAAGGATTTGGGTACTCTACATGGGTACATTTTCAAACAAATTTGTTAAAAAATTGTTTGTCCCCATTTGACAGTATGTTAGGGGTGTTGCATTGTTTCTTGACCATTATTCATTGGTTTGTTGCTCATTACAGAATCCCCCGACTTGGTTTTGCGCCGTCGCTCTTCCCACACCAGCATGGATCATGTTCCAGAAGTCCCACCGAGAACCGTCTCGCGACCTCTCAACTCTTCTGGCGTGGCAAGGTCATCGAGTTTGTTATCCGGGTCATCAGAGTTAGCCGGGTCACCACGACCTGACAGCGTTCTAGGTAAATGCCGGGTTTCCACTGTCCAGAGCAACCCTGGCCTGCTCAATCTCTTATCTGCTTTATTCACATCGAGGGCTCAATACCAACATACCCCCTATGTAGTAGAGCAGCAAAACTGTCTTTACTTAGCACTGGAGGAAAATTAACTTTCCAACATTATGGAAACTGTTCACATATTGGTTGTGCTAGTGTCAATTGTTGTTGGAATACACCGTCATCATATAAGTGAAATATCTTTAAGCACGGATTAAAACACTATCAATCAATCAATCAATCAATCAATCAATGCATATTTAATAGTTGTGTTGGTGTAGCTGTTCTTGTCCAACAATATTGCTGTCCTGTGAAGTATCTTCGGAAACATGTGTGGCGATAAACACCAATTGATCTGTCTCTGAACTAAGATTAAAACATAAATGAAGTTATGCATTACAAGAGAAAATTTTCATGTGACTGAATAGTGGTTTGCTTAACTGGATAACACTCTCACATGAGGGAAGAGAAGATCAGCTTGACAGACAGAGGAATAATTCTCAATATCCCTCGCTTCAGCATACAACACCACTGTTATTGCACAGCATCAACAGAAATCGTGCAATGTGGTGTCTTGTTTAATCCCACGTAATTTATTTAAGACCAATCAAAACAAAGCAATTTGACTTAAGGTATAACTAAGAGCTTTGTTGAAGGACAATGCCACCCAAAAAACGTGTTTTCTGCATAATGAAACATTTTCTGTCAAATGCAATACAACAATTCTGATGTTCCTAACCCAATCAAAACTCTAGTTATCATCCATTAAAGAGAAACACCGAAACCACTTGAGTCATCAAATCCTGTGTACAGCAGACTCCACTGATCTATCATTGGATAGTTCAAAATTGGCTGGCCAAACAGCGTGCGGGAAAACTTAGCAGCACAGGATTTGATGACTCAACTGGTGCTTGTGATCCTCTTTAATTTATGATAACCAGAGTTATGAAAATGGAAATTAATGTATTGTATTACACACAAAAAGTTTTACTTATTTATAGAATATGTTGTTTGGGTGGTCGTTTCCTTTGAGCCCAACTTCCTAAATCTACAAACTTCGAAAATTAATTTGTAGCGCTGTTTAACGGCACTTTTTATCTGATAAAGCTATAGGATGACAATGTTTAAGATAAAATGATATCGGATGTGAGCAATAATATCCCCCGGCCCATCCCTCCATCCAATAAAATGAAGTTGTCACCCCGACCCATCCCTCCATCCAATGAAATGAAGTTGTCACCCCGACCCATCCCTCCATCCAATCAAATGACGTTGTGACCGACCAATGTCCTTTTTTACCGCCCCCACCATTCGTATCTTCACGACCCTGACAGTTGATTATTGACTACTGTGACATGATTTAAATTCAGATCTCGATTGCACTCGATCAACTACCTCCGTTATTAATAGCACGTCCATGCCTATTACCCCTCTGTGCAATAACACTGGGGACAGTTGAATTTCAAAAGAGGACAGTTGATCGGGAATTAATTACGGGTCGATGACGTTGTCTAATTTTAAGCAGTCATGAGATGAGGGTCGTAGTAACCTATCCGAAGAAATTGGACCGAACCCAACCAACCTGACGTTAATTCAACTAAAACAATCAGAGTCAAACGTAGAATCTGATCAAAGGCTTTATGCTTATTATATTGTATTTTATACCAAACGCGACCTTGCCAACCACAGGATGTTCTTCCAAAATCGAGGTTTGAACACCAAAAGTGGTGAAGATCTCATTTGATAAGAAGTACTTTGGTGGCGATTCAGCCGTCTGGTAGGTGTGGTCAAGGACCGAGTGGAAAGTTTGTCTGAAACCTTCCTTTTCCTGGTCGTTAGGATTGATCGCGCTCCACTTTTGAGCAGTGCAGCTATGTTTGACTATCTAAAGTTTGGAACCGATCAGAGAAATTTCTAGTTCGCGATGATAATCGGGTTAGGTAAATTTCCATTTCCGTCCATGCAATATCATTGTCATTGCTGATTTCCGTAATAAGGAATCTTTGGCTGAGTGGAAAACAAAATTACTTTTTTGGTTTAGTTATTTTGAATATCAGTTGCGACGTTAGTGGTCCAATAATAAGGGAAGGGTATATAACAGTAAATGAGATTTAAAAACAAATTCGTTTTTTATGATGCGGTAATGTTACTGTTGCAAAACTTCAATCTCTCTAAACTTTATAATCAATAGCACGGCACCTTATTTCGATGATTATTTTTTAAAATACAGGCATGAACGTAATTAAAATGCATTTAAAACAGCAAATTGTCTCGACAAACTAAGCATATCCGCATTTAAACAGTTTAAGCTAAGGTTTACTGTAATGCTGAAGTCATTGTTATGTCTGAAAGGCTCAAGACTTTGTCGATAATATTAATAACTTGTGAAGTTGGTACAAATGAAACTAGGACCGACAGTGTTTTTTAAATTACACGTGCAAAACACCGAAATTGTCAACGGCACACCGGATTTTAAGCGAGGTTTATTTTTTTCATCGTATATCTTAATTAATTGTCCAGTTATCGTTTTCGATAAGAACTATCATTTGATTTGATGCTTATTAATTAGATTTGCCAGTTCACACAAGACTTAGTCAAACAGATCTCGTGAGTTTTCTCAGTTATTAATATGGATTTCAGCAGATTGTATTTCCAAATCAATCCACCGTGGCAAGTTTAATTTGTTGTTTTAAGGTATCTCGGTCATATGACCCTGCGTTAAAGTACACTATCACGTTAAGATCGTTTGGAAGATATATATATATAATTGACAAAGCACTGTTAATTATGTGGGTCCATGAAGAATGAGCAAGACGTATATTCTCTGTACTATTACTTATTACCCACACATAACTGATATGGACCAAACAACAACTTTAGAGTTTGTTATATGCGTTGTTTTAGTGATCAATTTATCTGATTCAATACAAATCTTTTTTATGTATCTCTTTATGTACTTTACACTGCAATTCTTTAAATGTATTGAATTATGTTTTAGTTTTCAAGTTAGTTGAATCGCTAAGTGTACATCAGAATATCAGAAGCAAGCTATTGCTCTATTCAATTCAATATCAATGCCTAAAAACTATCAAAAACCGCATTTCAACAGGAAGAGTCCAGTGTTAATATTTGTTTATATTTATCATCTCGTGCCTTTTTGCATTTTTTTTGCCTCGGTTTGATACATGATATTGTTTTCGTTACATTTATTAAAGAAAAGAAAGTGTCAGAAAACATGCCCAGGGATGTCTACATTTACACAAAACAATGCTCACACATATAAATTAACGTTTTGACATATAATATAGAAAGATTTTATATATAAAGATTGTTGTCTTACATTAAGATTTATTTTGTATCATCCGAAAACTTCTGTAAAGGGACAAAACCATTTTGTTTTAAAATCATAACGAGTTCTTCTTAATATGGTATTCTTCTTGATCTGCTAATCCCGTAGGATTAGTTTGATGATAATCCAGTCGTGTGAACCATTTGTCCGTGCAAATAAATCGAAGGTAAATAGATACAGAACTATGGGATAAGTGGATAGCATTGTATTGGTTATAATCACCTGGGAGATTGGCACGAAGCTGAGGAATGTTCTTCGTCTTGTAACAAAGATTTTAACAGTCATATCACGCAGTCCACCGAGACTATCACTAATCACATATTCCTTAAACTATTCATTCTAGATCACTTTGAGGTCTGATAAGCTGATGGGCTTATATTTTGATATCGATTTGCTCAGTTCACCTTTAACAACCACCGCCGATTACTGTTTTCCTTTGAATGTGACATCATCAAAGAATTAAATCACATTTGGGGAGAGTTATCAATCGGTTGTATTTTGCTTTTAAGAACGCTCTTTTCCACTTTATGTTAAGTTTAAAGCCCAGCTCTAGCTATATGAAAAGAAAAATGCTCTAAAAACCAACTTGGCGAGTGTTTTTCTCCTGGTAAAATCACATGTGAAGGCGACTTCAAGGCGTGCAATATAATTTGAGAAAGGTCGGCATCCTTGTCTTGCTCACGGATGTTTTATTTGTTAATATGTCAGGTTCTAATAAACCAATACAGAATTATTATGATTGATCTTCAGGTTAATTCGCCAATATTCCAAAATGTGTGTTTCGTTTTTTTCATTTCTTAAATGTAATAAATATTTCCACATTTTCTGTTAAGTCTTTTTACTTGCCCTTCTGACTAAGAAGGCCGATACGTTCACGTGGACGTAATATTTACATATCTGTCAGTTATCGATTTCAATAAGAAATATTATTTGACTTGCTCTTGGATAAAACGTTTACTGTATCTTGATTTGATTACCGATTTTGACCAGATTATGTGCTGAGATTCTCCATCGTATTTCTGAAAGGTATTTTTAGACTTGAGTTCAGTTCGTGTTGAGTCTTTTTGTTAACACTTCTGCTATTTGTGAAAAATGTTCTTGTCATTGCGATTATTGTATTTACCAGTGTCTTTAAGATCTCAAATCTGTATATACAAGTCGAATGACGTGATTTAAATCGATGATTGTCTGCTGAGTGTCCCAGATCACACCTATGAGTCTTGTATTTTCACCCCTGCATTTCATTGGGAAATTGGAAAGAAATCGCGTTAGAAAAATACTCGATTTACAGCATCACCCAAATGTTCTGAACACGTTACTAGACCACTGCTCGGCCTTCTTTTGTATTATATCTCAATGGCCCGAGGTTTGAGCATTTGGTGATACGAGATTTACTGCCGGAAGACCAAGTTCATTTGAGAAAAAAAAACATCTCATTTTAACGACTTCGTCAAATAACATAAGTCGCAGTCAATGTTTAGTATGCTGATTGTCACATGCACATCTCGGTCAATTAACGTTGGTCAACCGCTTTATATTATTTAGATTGTGCTGTTTATATATTTTATTGCGACGTTAATCGGTCGAGAATCGCCAATGGCTTCAATCTTCCTCAGTATTAGATCAAAGTTTCCACGCGATTGTGTTCTAGATTTGAAACTTTCATAGGTGAATGGTGATAGCTGTATTGTATTTAATGGGTAGGAGTGGACATCTACGGCCACAGCGCCAAATTTGATAGTGTAATTTGGATCGAAAGTCGTAAAGTTTGTTTGATTGGTTAGTGTTTACATCATAAAGCTGTTATATATCACTCAAATTCTTGAATGAGTTGTTGGTCAGGAGTTTTAGAAGTGTAAGATTTATCTGAATATGATAACAATGAGAGTACAAATGGTATCATTGTATCAATCCGTACAGTTATGGGGAATTTCACAGAGGAATCCTGATGGTGAAGTCAGTTCGACGCAACGATACAATTAAAACAATATTAAAGGATTTATGTCAACAAAATGCATTTTCAAAGGCTATAATGCTTTGGTAGAAGTCATATTGGGAAAATAAGCCGTTCCCAATCACTTTTAACAGGTTTTTCGTACACAGCGTATCAATCAATGTATTTTATTTTTAATTCGCATCTGTATCTTGGCGTGTATTCTGCATCGACTATAAGAAATAGTCTAGCCATGCAAGTGTATGTAGAGGGAGAGGGAATTGCAAGCAAATGATAACATACATGTACATACTTGCATCGTGATACGCGCATATATGACATAATGTAGTTATGCTATTAGAGAAAATTGCATCATTGATCACCATCTACAGGTGGCGCCCTGCACAACGAGCTAACGAGCAAGCTCACGCCATCACACGGAAAGTGCCATCGACTGTCTACAAGTTTATTAATCAACTAGCGAGTGAGATAACATCCAAACTTTAAAGGAATCTTGATAACGTTACTGCATAAAATCTTTCAAGACATCGCTGCCAATGATAATCAGTTAGTTTGGCAGTATCACCACTCAAGATAGGAAAGAAATGGTCCAGATAACTTCTCCAATAAGCCAAGCACGAATTAATTGATTATTCCCTGTGACGGAAAGTTTGTTTGTTGTAACAGTTAACACTTGTTGGCCAGTTTCAGCCCACGGTCAATGACAGTTTAACGCCTGACAAGTTGTATAATACATAATTACAATCTGAGCTTACTGACCTGGCCGTGTGTACTCCATATATATATCTATGTCTAAAAACGGCTCTAAATCAAGCTGATTGCTCCAATCGGATCAAACTAGGTGTATCCTTTCAAATTATTTGACATACAATGTTATGTGGAAGTTTGCCACCAATTAGACCTACACGATTTTGCCAACTGAATCATAGGTCACACCGCTTCAGTGGTATTGCAGCTTATTTGAAACAATACTTGTTCTCTTAAGACATACACTGATTGGCCCATTCTGTATACAATAAGCCAATCGCCATCAAACCCGGATATGGAATAACGTGAACCATTAGAAGACTGTCAGATATCTACCCCAGGAACTTATTTTGTGCAAAACAATGTAAAGGTATGTTTTGGAGATTCGTCATTTCATATCATTGTTTACAAACACATACACAAAAATCAATGTATATTTATTCAACTAATGGGAAAGTGTATTTTGTTTAAGATATACAAGAAGGGGTAAATTCACTGACTCAATAAATGTCAGAAACATAAATAAACGAACGAACAGAGAAACAGACAGCAGACAGAGATACATTTATGTACAGACAGACAGACATAATGATAGACACACAGAAGGGCGGCCAAATAGAAAACTAACGTGTGAACAACATATAACCGAATTCAGCTACATGTAATGTGTCTCGGCGACACACTAACCCCTGAACCAATACAGAGGACAAAAATTTGAAAAGAACGTGATTGATTCATTTAGTAGAGGATATTTTACGCCATGCTGAAGGGATTTTCACTTTTATTACGGCGGTGTATTTCACCAATATAATTGACACTAGTAAAACCATAAAATGTGAAAGGCTTTGATCAAGCCCAGTGCTAAGTAACGACAGCATTGTTACACTTCAAACAAATTGCCCTCAGTCAGAGGGCTGAAAGGAAGATGTGTTTATTTCGGCCACATGGACGTTTTTATCCTGTGCATTTTACGATCGATACAGAGCTAGAAATAACTGAATTTGTGGATAGCCCATTTCCTGATTAAATGAAATATGTGATCGCTTGGTCAGTTAGAGACTAAACCTTGGTATTTCTCTTGACAGTGCGAGTAATGACCTTTCAGATCGTAGCGCAGTCCATGTTGATCAACACACCGGTGTCGATTAAGTCTGAAAGACAGACCAGTGGTAAGAACTAATAGAGTACTGACGAATGTTTTGGCAGTAGACAAATCTCGTGAAGAGGTAAAGGTCCTTAACTTTAAATGACACTGTTGACAATAGGCTGTTGACTCAAATAAAGTTAATCCTAAAGGTTTTCAAACAAATACATTGCCTTCAGCTATGCAGATATTTAGATAATGTTTGTAGACCTATCACTATTGAATGTCCATCTTTGAGCAGTCAATTTCCATATCTTTGCTTAATGCCTTTCATGGAAACAATTGGAAGTAACTAAGCGTCCCTTTATTAAGTGAGTGATATTAAATAGCAGAGCACTCTACCGGCATGTCGGTTAATGACCAGCACACAGCTTCTCATATGACAACCCCATTCCCCCTCCCCAGGAACGCATCACTTTGAATAAATAACAGAAGATATTTACTTAGTCTCTTCGATCATATTACTTTCGCAGATGACCGATTAAGTCAGGAGAAGGTTATGTTTTCACGGAATCAATGGATGGAACGGTACAGGAATTAAGGAGCAGCCAGATAACGGTTTAATTATTGGTATTTTGGCGGACAGCTCACATTATTGACTGACTTGGTATTTAGTTAGTTAAACAAGCACCACTGTATATCGAGAAAGTTACCCAGTCAATTGTGGAGTGTGAGTTGTCTGTGATAAGAAGTGATAATCTTTACAGACTATGATTACCGGTACCAAACTGGCTGGAGGATTAAAATGATAAACAATGTTCGGAATGTTATCAGAAAAAAAAATCTGCTCGAAAGGCCATTTGTTATGACAAGTCGACATTCAAAAGCAGGTATAGAGTTTTGGAAAAATTAAATGGGCCTTTAAACTCACATCATTGCTGGAGAAACATCCTAGTTTTACTTACCACAAAGCTGTAGGTAAGGATAAACAACCTTCAATTTGTTCTAATTCAGGTCGAAATTATTTCATCAACAACATCATAATCTAACACTGGTTACATTTGAACCAACAAATCGCTAGTCCTCAGTCGGGCGTTTGATGCAGTTTATTTTCGGGACAGTTATCACGTTTAGATCAGTTTAGAACAATAATGCCGTTATGGATTTTGTATTTTCGTATGCTTCTGATTCACATAACCCTCTCACCTTTGTGGTCGCAGGTTTGCTTCCTGCGGTCAGTATGTGAGTATGCCAGCAACCAATCAGAAGGTCCAGGGTTATCTAGATAATGCTGACCAATATTCCGTTGTTGAGATTTCATCCTGTTGATCAAACATCGATCAAATAAATAAAAATCAATAAATCAATAAAAAAAAGTAAATAGAATTTAGGGCCTACTCAAGGCAATAGCTATGAAGTCACATCGATCATTATCATTGTTATTTCGATTGTTATCATTGTTCATTTCTTTTTGCCTCTAAACAGTATTTCACTGCACCAGTTGTAATAATTTTTTAGATTGCAACTTTGCATTACTAATGGTCCTTGTGGTGGAAGCTCATAAAGTGACAATTCACACTCCATTCTAGATGTATGAATCGTCGCATTACCTAATGTCAACGGCATTGATGTAATTTCTACTTATAACGAACGTCAGTGTTCGAAAACACGGTAGTTATATCATCTAGTCGTGGCTGTCCCCTATTGCCGGCAATGGTGGATGCTTTCATATAAAGCTGAAAGTGAGGGTTCCGTCTCCAAGCGAAACAACAACAACAAACAACCGTATGTACATATCAGCCTGGTCGTAAATCCGGATTTTTAAAAAAAAACGCATGTCAGCTGAAAACATGCTCAACGTATGTGTTACTCAAAGAGCTAGTTTGATATGTATACAGCAGATGTTAAATAAACTAATCAACGGCTATAAACTTACTCGAATGCAAGTGTAAAACAGATGTTTGTCTTTGAAAATATGCAATAAAATTAATACGTTTCGATCGAAAAACAGCTGTCTTTCACTGTAAGACTAGCGCCCTCTGTCGTACAGTTTGACGACCACATCTCAGCTGAGAAATCACGAGAAAGCCAGTGGAGTACGGACCAAGCACATGAATAGTGCATAAAATGGAAAACCTGTGATCTGCTTGTAACTGGAATTGGGGCAAGCCATATTTGTAGTGGGGTATTTTTGTTTCTGTTTTTATGGAAGCTTGGACATGCTTTTTTTGGCGAATATAATCTTGTTTTTTATCAATTATCTGCCTACATTGTGGTATACTCACAAGTGTGGGAAGACCACCCAACGAGGGGCGGGGGCGACTTTCACAGCACAATGAGGCGAGGGTCCATGGGCCGCTAAAGCCCCGGATGCCCTTGAATTCTACACAGCCGAATACGTGTCGTGAACTATGAGTTTTAATATCAGTTTTTTTGTTTGTTTTTTGTATATTTTTTAAAAGTTTCAAATTTTAGCTCGCTATATGTAGCGATATTGTTTGCCTGAGAATTTTTTTTTCACCAGATCAATTATTTGTAGTGGATCTTTTAAAGTCGCTTACTCACAGGCGCTGTGAAAAAATGAGGCGAGGGTCCAGGGGCCGCTAAGGCTCTACACTGCCGCAGGCGTTTTTTTTTACCAAACATGTATAAAACTAATATTTCTCTCAGACAAATTCCTTAACACATCTTAATCTCGGGTTGTTTAGATTTGTGTTTCTCTTGTGTGCTATAAAATGTATAATATGGTTAACTATGACTTTTGATGTCAGTCTTCATCTTATTTTTTGGTTATTGATTCTAAAGTTTTAGCACGCCAGGTGGCGATGTTGTTTATCTGAGAGTTTTTTTGCACCAGATCAGTTTATTTGTACTGATTCTATCAACTTGCTGACCACAGACGCTGTGAATACTCGTGGATGGGTGTGGTGGCGTTTGAGTTCTCTATAGGGGTGGCGGACTTCTCCTTTTATTATTTGATCTAAATGGTTTCAAGAACCCATCTATAAATCTTTCTTTTCGGAGGTAAAGTTAGATAAAGCTTATCCCAATGAAAAACTAACTTAGACAACCTTTTTACAGCTAGCCAATTTTTAAAAATAATTAATGTATAGGAATATATACTTGTTTTCATTGCAGGGGGGGGGGGAGTCAAACTGGTGGGGGGGGGGGGGGGGGGGGTTAAAAAAGTAAAGGGGCAAATGCACCC
>JAVFBX010204981.1:0-12330 GCA_034783855.1 Mopalia kennerleyi | reverse complement strand
ATAGCTGACCATCTTGTTCAATGTGCAGCTGGCCGAGTAACACATTCACGGTCGGCTGACTCCAATCAACGCTACGTCACATATCCCTCTATACCCATCCCAGTTGTCCCTAATACTATTTGGCCAGATATAATTGCTGAGACTTAAATCCGTATCTCCAATTCAACTTTTAAGATATTTTTTTGTTTATTAAGTAAAACTGTGAGAAATTACAAAGTATGCCAATACGTTTATCTCAATTTAGGTCATATCCGATATTGTGCAAACTATAATGTGTTTATCTGTGTGACACCCAGTCACGTCGGGCAATATCTTATTCGGGATTGACTATGACAGGGATTCCTACGTACGTTTCGCAACCGTTAAAACACAGTATTCCCATGCGTTTAACCTAAAAGTGACTTGACAGCAAGAAGTGAACAGTTTGTTAACGAATATATTGGCAAGTATTGGTTTTCGGATCACAGTTTTAATATACTGTTGTACAAGGACACGGAGCTTTAGACCCTTTATACTCGACCGTAATGTGGGAAATAAAAAAGGTCTTGTTTTGATCATAAAGCCATCAATTATCTCAAAGACTTACAAGTACTCTTAAAGCTGATGGATGACCTAGATCAAATGAGAAAGCTATCTATTAATGTTGAACACACTTTATCCCTTTAGCGTTTTCTTTTACTGTTAACATTGTGACGTGAGAAGATATTGATAACGAAAAAAAATGCACTTTGGAAAAAAAATAGATCAGAAGGAGTAGCCATTTGCGTTGGAGGTTGTGACTTTCTTTGTCAAAATACACGATAAAAGATGCTTTCGAAGGGAAAAAACTTCTCCTTGACTGACCTTGACTATCCATCACCAGGGTCATTCAAACTGTCTTCACGTGTGACAATATCATAGCACCAACACGAAACAACAACGAAATTAGATGTTATTGAAATCACAAGACGCATCCCTGCTCGATTTAAGATTTTGTCTGGCACATCTTTGCTCATCTTCTCTAGCCAAGAGTTTTATTCCAAGCCACTCTGCATAACAACCCTTGGCAGATTAATCGCATAAAAATAAAATTACGGTTACGCCCTCTGGCGGATAAAATGACAACACTTCATCCACCTTCATTATTGATATCGCTGTCGTTTTCACCAGCAGAGTCATCTCGTAACACAACATCTGATTGGTTGCGTAGCCACGCATCCAATCAATCGCCTGGAAGCCGAGACCGATTATATGCATTTAATGCGCCTAGAGTTGTAATGCAGAATAGCTCAGAATACAACTCTTGGCTAACGAAGATGATATTGGCTGGCCATAGTTACGCTCGTATAACCAGCGATTGACTAACAGCCGTAAGGGTATGGCCTACGGCTGTTTGTCGATCGCTGGTTATACGAGCGTAGTGACAGTTGTTATAATCTTTTTGATATCACCGAGAGATGAGTAAAGGTAACGAGCTCCAAATCGCATGGTTTTTTTTAAAATATTGTTTCCCTTTTAAAACACTCACCGTTGCTGTGTTTTTGGATTAATCACTACGTATACACAAAAATCACCACTAGGAAGGCCACGAACGACTGAGCAGTGACTAGGGTGGTTGGACGTTATAAGCGCGTTATATTCTTTATTCTTCGCTAGTCTACTCATCAGAATAATATTAAACAAATATCTCTCTAATCATTTAAAGAAAGGAGAGTTGGTGGTTCAATTTAAGTTGCATATCACAATGTACGTTAAAATGTAAAGTGGGTATGGAACAGACAAATATTTAATATTGTAGACCTATGTTTATCGTTAACCATTAAATTGTATGTTAATACGATGAACGTACATTTTGACTCTCTAGAAACACACTATACTGTCTCACGAACAAAACAACTGTACAGTCAATGTATTTAGTTATTTATTTAGCGTTGATATTACAGTCAGGAGGGATACACACAGGTGTGTAACACCTATATTAGAGACCCCCATTAAAATATGTATAAAAACAATAAACAATGAATATTATGACATAGAGAATGAGGCGATATAAATAGACAAATATTTACAATATTAAACAGCTTGTAAAATACTTTTTCACTGTTTATCCAGATAACATATATACATACATATATATTTACAATGATTTACAATTATAACAGTTATCATAAATACACAAGTGAGCGAGATTGAGTACAAACAAGAGTCATAAACTCGGCAGAGTGTTCAACTTTAGATAGAAAGTCTTTTACCTTGTCGCACTACACATGTGGGAGAAAATGCAACTTGCTTTATCTGGTAATCTTGGAAAAAAGTATCAGGAAAAAATTGTAGGCATTTGCATGTGTAGATTGTATAGTACAATAACTAAACACATATAGTCGAATAGTGCATATATACGCCTATGGTCAGTATCGTTTTCCTCACAAATTTTATCTCCCATGCCGAGAGCATAAAGTGAAGGGGGAGATGGTATTCCAATTGAAGATATCCCCCCTCCCTTCCTACCATTCTATGTGGGCGGGTTGGCACATTTGTTGACGATCTGTCAGATCATTTGTCAATGAAAGATGATGTCCTCAATATACCTGTAAGGTAAGTCACTGCTCAAAACACTGACTAATTTGTTTACGGTAATATGTACTGTAGTTGATCAAACTTCTGTTAAGTTTAATTTAATGCTACAATGACAAAAGCTATCCCCTTGCTCCCTTTCAACTCGCAAATCTTTTAATAAATATTTGTTTACTTCGAAAACGGACCTGTGCTTAAAAAAAGGGTTCATCGGAGAGCGTATCATTCGCTTGGATATAAACACTCTGTCAGCCGGTAGCCTATGAGGTCTACACTTTTTATACCTTATCCAGTTACTTAACTCTAAGGTTTCACGGCTTTTTATTGACAATAATCATCCAATTTGGCTTCGATGGACATTTGACAGACGTGCGTGGGCGAAAGAATGATCCGTCTTTCTTGGATCTTATTCAGTCTATATTCCAACACATTGACCGATAAAGTCAATCTCATGCTATTAATACCGACACTGAATTAAAAAAACAAACATACAATAAACACAACAATGGTCTCAGTTCAACGAGTTTGACATTGTTTGCTTCACTGTTGGAAATTGGATACATATTTATTTCGAGCGAAACGCCCACTTATTAAAGGCTTTTATTTTCGAATATTTGAGAACTAATAAAACGATAATATAATAACGAATTCTGTATTATTAGGTTCATTAATAAAATTGATATCATTGTTTCTTTTTTATACAAATATATTCACACAGTGGAGGATCAGTCAGTATATTGGTTCGGGATACTAATAGCTTTGGATTCTTGAATGCCTATTAACTTTAAACTACAGTGGAGGTAAGTGTGGCGTGAATAAACACAATGGTCTTAATGCTTTTTGTTCATCTATGCATACGGATTAGTTTGATCTGATCGTCGCACGCGACTATTTACAACTGCCAGTATACGTCAGAAAAGCGTACTCTTAAATTGTGCCATTCAAACAATGACCGATATACCGTCATATGGTTAAAAGCAAAAAAATTGTTGAGTCTCGTTACAACCTCATCTTCGTTGTCAGCGCCGTATGTTGATAAAAAAAACCACCCTACAATTTGTGTACAATCTTCCTTCGAACCTGATCTGAAACAAATTCGTGCCAAATGTAACTCACTTGGAACAATCGTTACTTGAGTTCGATGGAATCGCTCGGAATAGGTCGAGGCGTTGGGAGCGAGAATTCTGCTGCTCTCAAATCTAAGGGACACCCCGAAACCGGCCTGTCCGTGATGTCTTTCTATTTCGTCATGTGATTGTCAAGTCTTGTCTTTGTTTGTTGCCAGTGGTGTTAAGGGTAGTTTCCTTCATCCATTCTGCCGACACGTCGTCATATGAGTGTAGTTACCTGTAGTAAGGTTTCCGTATGAAATGAAAAATGTAACATATGCATTTCTTAAAATTGTTCCAGAATGAAGGTGAATACTATATATAGTATAAGCTCCAAAGCGGCGTGTAGTTTCAGTTTACACTTGATCTGGGACCCAGGGTTGACGTAATAAAGCATACAAAGGGAGGGGAGCTGCAATACAATTATAAATTGTTAAAGGTGATGCTTATCGAGTCAAAAACAAATTATTGTAAACACATGGGAAGATAAATGATGGGATTGCATGACGGGCTGCAAAATCTATACACAGGAAACGGCCTTAAAACCAAATTTCAACAATAGGACTTATCTACCGTTTGGCATTGGTACCAACCAGTGTTAGATCTACTTTCAGATCTTTCTAGCTCTTGCCCTAATCTTTTTGTGGCAGTTTGAAATTAACTTGTGGTAGCTGTCATAAAATCCTTTGATTTCTGAACTGTGTTCTTGAAGCTATATTAACGTTAACCCTGATTATAAAGATGACGTGAAAAAATTCCAAAGGCCTTCTATTAACTAACTATATATGCAGTTGGCTACTAACCGTCCCCAGGTAAACCTTTCCATGGACGTCTCGCATCAGGAATTATTCTTGTGAAATCAAACTGCACTTTTACCTGAACATTATACATTGTCTTCTTTTGTCATCTTGCATTATAAATCATGTTGTTTCTAAGACAGGTTAACGTCACTTTAGCCGTAATAGTACAGTACACATTATGATTTTATTATTAAATGGTGAATTCCATTTACCTTGAGAGATATTGACTGCCTCTTCATCAATTAACCCACAATAATATATAAAAAGCGATAAAGACCAGCAGCACTTTATTGATTATGAGACATGAAGCCTTTGAAGTGCTCGAAGCCTTATTGATGTTACTCGAAATTGTCTACCTTCGTGACGATGACCTTATGAATGTTCGTTACTGGTCGGTTTATTTTCTCAGCATAACCTTTTGTCAAATGGACACAAACTGTATTCAAACTGTATTACAAGAGACCATAGGCGTTCATTTATTGAATGAATTATATCGATGATAATATATAGTCTTTTGTCGTGGTTTGTTGCCAATGACGTCCAAGGCGTTTCATACACTTTTAGGACTATCATGTTGACGTACGGGTGAAGTGACCTCCCGCGTGAAGTACCAATCAAAGAAAAAAAATAATGGTTCATTAAGAAGTTGTTTTAGTCCCCATTTTTACAAATAACCTAATTAAATGAGCCTTGTACTACGTGAACAAAATGGACTTCTAAGATCAGATTATCTTGATTCTCGTTTATATACTTCGTTAGGTTGTTTGCCTTGGACTCTTTTTCGTACCGGTATACATATCTCGAATGTGAATAGAAACAATAAAATTTGCCGGATATTTTGTGCGCATGCGTGGAAATATACCGCAGTATACTCTGCGGATTTATACCCCTAAAACCACATCAAACAAGCCTGTTTCTTGGGTAAAATCACATATGAACGAAGCACTGTTCCCTTCTTATGTATGACTTGTTGCAGATAATACAAATTTTGTCCTTTACAAGTAATTTAATAATAATGTAACTCCGATTAAGACATCATATTAACACAAGACTGGCTTGCAGGCATGAAGAATAAACACATGGGTAACTCCGTCATTTGATGAAAGTAAATCCATGCGAGTTACCTCCCGTCGTAAATGACCCTCTCCTCACCCCGTTTTATTTACGGAACGGAAATGGTCGAGGGATGTTCCGACATGATGGCGATTGGGACGAAACTTGGTGTGTTTTTAGTGCTTTCGGGACTAAAAATAACAGTATGTTGATCTTTGATTGCGTGTGTTTTCGTGTTTTATTGTCGTTCTTGGCTTGTCTGTGTGTGTTGCCATAGCAATGCGCTGACATGGCGTCATGTGTGTGAAATAACTTTAAATATGGCGTTGAACCCTAATGATACAAATAAGTAGACAAAATGTTACAACGAGGGCCATAAAAATCGTCTTGTTCACGTAGAACATGTCTATGTAACCCATATAACAGGAAGTGCAATCCATCTCATTGACCCAATAGCATCGTATGAATATTCAATAGAATGCTATTGTTAATCAATGACATAGATGGCACTACATGTTATAGTGCCATCTGGCAATCCCCATCGAAAGCGCTGTTGTCTACAAGCTGTGAGAAGATGAATTGTCCCAGTTAACAACAATCGTAGAACAAGGGGTCCTCGCTCGATAATGCTGATTAGCCTCCATTGAAAACTGTTTATGGCATTGAATATATCTCAAATCAACTTGAGATCATTTCATCTTATTCAAGCCTTTAGACTTAATTACCACCTTTGATATACGGAATCATTATCGCTATTTACGATTTTCGATTGCATAATTAACCGTATTCAACTTTGATGTAGATAGGTAAGCTTTGATTTGTGATCGATGTTGTCCAGACTTTAACAACAGCGCTACTCTAGATTAAATTAAGAGGACAGTTAAATTTAAGTTCAAAGAAAGTGAGATAATATTATATTTTTGTCAGCAGCGTCTTGTGTTGAAGACCAAAGCTGGTTATATAAAATGGACATACACTCTTTCAATGATGGACGAATACGATCAACAGCTCTAATTGCTGCTCAGCATCGACATACGACAATGCGTAACTCAGGAGAGTTGGTCAATAGAAGTTTGAATATCTCTTTTCATTGTCTGAAATAGTGATTTCTTCACAATAAAAAAGCCAACAAAATAAAATTTTAAAACAAAATGCGTTACACATTCAACGGATTTTAAACTAGAAGACTACAAAATGTAGAATGTCGGTGAAAAAAAATCAAAATACATCCAATATTTTTAAAACGGTTAATCGTTTTACTTTATAATACAAACAAAATGCAAGATTATCCCTGCTATATTTGACGAACTATTTTGAAAAAAAAAAGTATGGAAAATACGTGGGCAGATATTAAACCTCTACGTGTGGCAAAGAGTGATAGCATTGCAATTCCATCTAATATAATTACAGGTCTAGAGGGTCATAGCACGCCTCTCTAATTTCTATGCCCACATCTCCGTTTTTAAGAGGAAACGTTTTGTCAAGTAGACTTGTTTATTCGTTTAATCATTGTTTAATCCTACACACATGAAAGCCATAACACACCAGGCAATGAACCCTTAATAATACCAGGCCGCCCACCTCTTATTAAAGTCGGTTCTATCCATCTGGTTCTAACAGAAACTGTTACGCGGGGTAGCCGAAGAGTCATATGTGTACTCATGCAGAGTACAAGATCAGTGCATTGTCCAGACTTATGGAGCTTTTCGTACGAACGCTTTTGCGGCGCTCTTTTGCCAATAAAGGTAAAAATGTTGTTTGATGATTTAATCGGCTACAGATATGTTTTCTCGAAAATGCATCCATTACTTGTTTTGTTATACCGAATGTAGACATACTCGTCCCACTTATAAACAAGGAGTACACATAACAATCTTGTATTCTAATCTCCAGTGTGCAACAATATTATTTCAGCTGTACAGTTTCCGTCCATGCAATATGACAATAATAATGTTGGAGGCTGGAATAAAGCATTTATTTTGCTTATCGTACGAGTTCTCTCTCCTTCGCTCACGTGGAACTGTTCTTTCGAATGCTATGGTATCTCGCAAAAGTTTACAAGTAACCGAAACTAGTCTGGGACGAATACCGGTACGAATACGCCTACATTCTGTTTAACAAAACATTGCTCTCTTAGTCCACGACAAATCAATGACACAGAATACATGCCTGTGCATAACGCCTCCAGTGTACCTGGTTATAAAACGCGTAATAGTTTATGGATGGAGTGTTTTGTAAACATGTCGAATTAAACTGTGGCAGTACTATAACAAGTCATACTATCTTTGACAATAGGTTCATTGTCGATGTCTACTTCGTATGCAGGGTATTAATAAAATATCGATACTGTCAGACTGTAGCCCTGCCATGTGTTTAACCGGCTTCTTCAAAGGTCCGTCTACAGTTTACATAACACACACCCACAATTCCGAACCGGTTTGGATGACTATTTAGCGGGCAGCGTCCTGCATTTCTAGTGATTATTTTATTGGTTTGAATAGTGCTTAACTTGCTTAAAGATATATGCTGATTTTGTGTTGGCGGACTTTTGCAAAGAACCACCATCGATGTCAAATCTATTGTATCCAGGGTTATGGGGTACTATTGTTCAGAACATAGGTCTGTTTGGGGTTTAACAGAACCTGGTCATACACTGTCGTATATATAAGGCTTTATTCAGATTATTTTAAACTACAAAATATTCAGAGTGTTACCATTGACAACCGTTGCTAGTAAAAAAAGATGCATCAATTGAGAACTAATTGGCCTATCAATATCCCGTTGGTGCCAAAACTAAAAAACATACGTTACAAATAGATCGACTCTGAAAGGACATGAGGTTCACACTTGTCCAAAATAAAGTTTGTATATAAAAAAAAATAAACCTTGCCACTTCCATTTTGTGTTTGTGAGGAGACATAAATGATGACAACCTCAAGTAGCGCAACTGCGGAGAAAGAAAGCGTCATTTTAACTGAATGTTTCGGCTTTATTATGTGTTCACCAGGAGTTTCGCATCGACACAAAAAAACATTCCGGTCATTATGTTAACATTTATCTGTGTTTTGTGAAGTTACGGCTCCCGGCTTATGGGACTTTACCCGGTAAAATCTTTAATTATTCATCGACAGCAAATCCGGGGTCATGTCGAGAGCAAGAGACATCCTGGTTTGGGTTCTACATTAGTGTAGGTCTTCTATCGCGTGTTGCTCGTGCGATAACTTTACTTCGAGGTGGACTTATCAAATCGCATACAGAGATTTTGTTCTATATTCGATTTAATATAGAATGCAATCTAGGGAGCAGTTTATAGAATATAGGATACGGATAAAGTCTTCAATCATCTGGGCAAATTATCGAAGCCAATCAACAGTTACTCGTGTCTTACAAACCGCTCTACAACCATATCATTCTGTAGAGACCCTAAAGTACATAAGCCAGAACACGCGCTCTTACAACCGGAAGTAAAACAAATTCAAAACGGGGGCATACGTATTGATAGCCGTTTACTATAACGTATAAATAGGAATAATCTAAATGTTTGGTAATTTTTTTATTTCTTCCCTTATTGTTTATATTTCTCGAAAATATTGTTTCACACACTTAATAAATAAGATAATGAATAACGAATTTTATTTACTATTTAATTACATACAAGACAAGCCATCATGGATCGAAATGTCGCTTTTTGTGCAACAGCGACACGGAAATAGGCCTACAATTTCATTTTCCGAATCACAAGAACGCTCACAGGAGAGAACTATATTAGGATAGGACTCTGTTTTTTACAATAACCCTTCTTGCCAAGTTTTTTGTACACAGCTACATCTCTCTATTGACGTTTGCATCCGGGACAAAATAATTAGAAAACAAATTGCACAGTAACTGAAAGACGATAGGTTAGAGAGAAAAACAATTATTCACAATCAACGTAAGCTGGATTTAATTAGCAAAGCACACTGCTGTACAGTCCCATGTGTTTAGCTCGCACAAAACAATGTATTACTGTTGGTCTTGAAGACAGTATGTCAATTTAACACCAGAGCGACTTAGCGAAGCACCGCCATTAATTATTTAATACAGACAATCGACAAAAAAACCAAAAAGGGAAAAGTTCGTCTGTTTGATTTAACTAGATCCAAAACAAGAGAGATAAAGTAGTAGCAAAGGCAGGATGCATTAAGTCTATAACCTATATGATTACCTTTTAGAAATTGTTTGTGAAAATCAAATGAACAAAATATGAAAAATTACGCATTTAATAATACGTTATAGTATCAAAATAAAATCCACCCTTTTCAGCAACTTTTTTTCAACAATTCTGGTTGCCAACTTGATATACTTTTTTCAGCTAAAAAATATCATTCATGTGTATGATGGCTGAAATTAATAGCTTGTTTTAGTTAATTCTTATTGATTTTGTTGTAGTTCTGTTTCACAAAATTGTAAAAAAAAACAAAAAACATTTCAGTCTGCGCTAAGACCTGCCCTTAATAGATCCATTCTTCTTTTTCGTTTTCGGTACACAGTATATGTATTAATCATGATAAACTGTAGATTATAATATAAGATCTGGCAGTTGATGTTGACAATCTGTAATGTTTTCAGCGGTAAAATGTTTATATTTGGTCCCATGCAGTGGCAGCAATTAAGACCAGTTCTTAAAACACACAATTTTCGCTTTCCACTTCGGTACACAGTTCGTGTTGATAATCAATAGTAACAAGTTAAAATTTAGATGATAATACAATACCTGGCACAACTTAAGGCATATAGATGCATGTTACATGTTCTATGAATATCTCCCACCACCATTGCTACCATCATCCAAATCTGACTATGAGAAACACCCAGACCGGACTAGGGCATAAATGGGTCAGTACATTTAGGTTAAAGACGTTCTACCTGTACCAATAAACCTCAGACAGAAAGGATAATTCTATAGCAGTCTAACCAGATAATAGATCAATGTTGACAGCATTGGGTCGACGATAATCATTTAACCAGACTATATCGATGAGTGTCTATCGAATATTATCCAAGACAAAAAAAGATGCATTCTATTTCAGTATTTTCCAGATGTTCATTGTAAGCTTAAAATAATACTTTTGGCTGATGATACAAGTGTGTCTCTCCTCACAAAACCATTCACAGGCTGTCAACTTAATGTCATCAGAGTTAAGTAAAATCCACAATTGGTTATGCTCAGACAGACTTTCTCTCAATACTAAAAAAACAAAATGTATGCTAATGTGTCCAACTCGTAAAAACTGTCCAAACCCACCCCCTACTCTGTTAAATCGAATTCAAATCGAAAGAGTGCAGGAATTCAGATTTTTGGGAATAATATTTAATGACAAGCTATCATGGGTATCCCATATTTCATACACTGCTCGGAAAATCTCACGAAACATTGGCATAATCACTCACATCAAAACTTCCATCAACAAGAAATCCCTGCTTACGCTATACTATTCACTCATATATCCATACTTATCATATGCCAATGTCTTGTGGGGAAATACCTACGTGTCTCACCTACACCCGCTCACGATACTACAAAAACGAATCATTCGTGTAATTTCATTTTCCCAAAAGTCTGAACATACTGATCCCCTCTTCTTGTCTCTCAAAATTCTAAAATTATCAAATCTGAGCATATATCTAAATCTTCTTTACGCCCATAAATTTATATACCTTCCGAACAGTTTACCGCCCAATATAAGATATTTGTTCCGACGTCAATCGTCGTCCCACAACTACTTCACAAGATCAAAGCTCTTTGACTTATATAGACCCTTTTGGAACTCCAATTATTCTTACTATAGTCTTAAGTTATCAGTTCCTCGTGAATGGAACAAGCTACCTGCCTATTTAAAAAGTGTTAATTCACATTCCTTGTTTAAATCAGAATTAAAACAATATCTATCTTTAAAATCTAATTTTGTCGTTTAACTAAAAATATCCAAAGTGTTACCATTCTATGTAATTATGCAATTAATATATATATATATATATTTATGTGTTCAGTTATATGTGCATGTGTATATTTCTTAAAATAATCAATTTCTTGGTTTGGTAATTTGTATATTTCTTAAAGGTAATTACACTATGGTACAGGTATTTAGATTTATTAAATCTATGAATCATCGTATGCTCTATAAAAAATCCCATATGCATATGTAGATGAAGAAAGTAATTTTTTATTTATTTATTTATTTTTTTGTTTTATCTTCATCTGTTCAATATATTTATATGTCAGAACCAGGCTTTTGAATTAACTCAACCAAAAACTGATTATTAGTTCTTGTTTGACCAAAATTATGCTAATTGATCGTCCCTGTTTCTGTGCCTTATTTTGAGAGCAAATCGTCGGTTTCACCGGGTTAGAAAATGATACTCATTCTGCCGAAATGCTCTGTAGCTTAGTCGGTAGAGTGTTGTGCCTGAAATCCAAAGATCAGGAGTTCCTGTCCCTGTGGAGGCACACAGATTTCTCTCTTCATTTATTAAATATGTAAAAATGTATATGTATAGTGTTTATTTATGTCACTGATAGAGAATATTTTGTAAACTCAATGCAGCTATGAGAGCAATGGATCATCAACCCTACTCTTTGTGCCCATCACTTGTTTTTCTTTTTTTGCTGTTTTTTGTTGTTGTTGTTTTTTTCTTCTCTCTTCTTATTGTATCAATCGTACATTACTCAATGGATATTTGTACATAGGTTTGTAATTATCTATGTTTAATCACATATTTTTGTCCAATTTCACCTCACCAATATGTTAATAATCTCTACAATTGGGATAGAGCAA
>JAVFBX010204970.1:0-12330 GCA_034783855.1 Mopalia kennerleyi | reverse complement strand
ATATCCACAGTAAGCCCTTATTGTCTGCATACAGCATACATTTCTACTGGGTCTTCTTCAAAACCAGAGGTCAACTCGAGATAATTATTTGCATGTAAATCAGCCATTATCTGACCTCTGTATTGGTCAGTACTACTCAAAACTTGCCTTCATGTGGCAGTGGATACAGACATTTTTAAAAGAAATTCTAAAGAGAGTTCCATAGCAAGTTTTGTAACATTTCTAAAAATGCAATTGCTGGAAGATGGTAAACCATCCCGTTATTTTGGTCAAAAAACATCCAGCAATGGCAGATGGGTGTATTTATTAGTGTTGTATCCATACTGATTTCTTCTGCCTGGTAGTAACTGAACAGGCAAAATAGACAGGTCAGTATCTGGGCTCAAAAGACCAAGCACACAGCCGTTGTCTGGACTTGCTGCCTAGGGACAGTTTTATTTCAACGGAAATCAGCATACTCAGCCGGGTTCGCCTTAAGAGGAAGCACTCCTCCCAGCCGCCTGTCATCAATCCTCGCCCCATCTCCCCACTAGACTTGCTGCCTTGGGACAGGTTTATTTCAACGGATATCAGCATACTCAGCTGGGATCAATCCTTGCCCCATCACCTCATTAGACTTGATACCTAGGGACAGTTTTATTTCAAGGGAAATCAGCATACTCAGCTGGGATCAATCCTCGCCCCCTCTCCCCACTAACTGCGTGTCTAATTTGGGAGTTTATTCCACAACTTACTTTCAGCAGACAATGCTGACAGTTGGGCTTCCACATTGATACATCATCATGATACACATTATCATCAATAACTAGGTGTCCTTCATATAAACTTGTGTTAATCTTTATGCTAATGCTAAAAATGTGAATCAATACATTGCCGTCTGCCTTTGTGAAGCTTTATTCAGCTCCACATTGTATCTTTGTGCCATATTTGGAAATAACTGATGAGATACAAATGTCTACAGCTGACTTAAAATAATTGGTGCATCTATATGCAAATGAGTTGCCATTGGTGACGAGGGTGAAAACTGATACATGCTTGTAACAACAGAGATAGTGTTTCCGTCGTAGGGTACCGTTTTCAATGAGAAAGCCGTAGTCTTGTCCATGGGTTTAATGCTAAATCTTTATTTTAAATCTATGTATGGTAAATGCATTCAATATCACATGTTTGACATACACACGCACTTCTAACACAGGTGGAAAACCCCAAATATAATAACTGTTACCGTTGTAAACGGTGTCTAAAGATACGTAACACGGCAATAAACCAAAAGTATAAATATACAAGCAAATAACACGATAAAAAAGCATTACTACAGTTTAACAGTATATAGAAACAACGTGCCCTCAATCAATACGGGTTGTCAGATTCATTCTAGCCAACAAATCTGCGGTACCAGTATATGTTTTGATGGATTATGGGATAATATCCACAGTAAGCCCTTATTGTCTGCATACAGCATACATTTCTACTGGGTCTTCTTCAAAACCAGAGGTCAACTCTAGAGAATTAATTGCATGTAAATCAGCCATTATCTGACCTCTGTATTGGTCAGTACTACTCAAAACTTCCTTTCATGTGGCAGTGGATACAGACATTTTTAAAAGAAATTCTAAAGAGAGTGACATAGCAAGTTTTGTAACATAGCTAAAAATGCAATTGCTGGATGATGGTAAAACATCCCGCTGTTTTGGTAAAAAAAACCATCCAGCAATGACAGATGGGTGTATTTATTAGTGTTGTATCCATACTGATTTCTTCTGCCTGGTAGTAACTGAACAGGCAAAATAGACCGGTCAGTATCTGGGCTCAAAAGACCAAGCACACAGCCGTTGTCTGGACTTACTGCCTAGGGACAGTTTTATTTCAACGGAAATCAGCATACTCAGCTGGGATCAATCCTTGCCCCATCTCCCCACTAACTGGGTGACTAATTTTATGAAGCTAATGGAACAAAGATAAATTGTTTGAGGGGTGACTTGTTGTAACCTTACACTTTCACAAACATTTGTGACGGAAAACGGACGGACGGTGAGTTGCAAGTCACTCCGTTAACATTTTTCATATGAATACTCAGTTGTTTTGATGTAGTACTCTGTTATCTAAAAAAAAAAAAATCCGTTAACGTTTCATCGGAGTTCTCCGTTGATTTGAAGTAGTACACTGTTATCTCCAAATAAGCGCCGTTAATTTTTTTTTCATCGAAGTACTCTGTTGTTTTCAGGTAGTACTCCATTATGTGAAAATGAACTCTATGTAGAATATATTATCAGGGCGCTCTGTAGTTTTGAAGAATAGCTGTAGTATGCATGCGCTTGTACATGTGAACAGAAAGAAAAATAATCTGATACTTTGGTAATATACACCATTGTTCAGACGATATACTGAAACTAAAGGGTCTAGGAGGAAAATGTATAATCTTCACCAGTGTCTTAAGTTTACAAGTTTTCTTGACATAGTAAGTTATAACACACAAGCTAATGAAAAAACAGAATTAGATCACTTTCACAGCAGTTTATTTGTGCCAAAATAGAGTAAAGTCAATAAACATATAAATCGGTGGATTTGTTGTCCAATTATCATGTTTATATACGCAAAGAGTCACGTCTGATTGACTGATCTCATCGTGTCATATGCAACATGATAAACAATGACAAGTTCACCCAATCAGAGTGATGTTTACCAGTTGCGTCACTGTATTTATCAAGCTCTGATTGAGAGCAGGCAATCAGACGCCACTCCCGCGACTTTAATAGTATAATTTTTCTCTCAAAGAGAAAGACTTTTCAACTGGTTAGCAACTTCAGTTTAGATTGTGTAGGACAAGATAAAGTTGACTATTTTTGGAAATAACATATTATAGCAATTTAAGCACTAAACATATGTCTCATCTAAATATTAAAACAATGCCATTCAAAGCAATACCAAGTCCCTGCATGTGATTGAAGAAAATAACTCGTCAGGGATGGGTGTACTGTTCCTCTCCAGAATTTGTTTGATCTCCTTAACACGTGTTGGAATTTTTTCTTTTCCAAACATAATGTCGTATGCAGGAAACTAGAGGAATTTGAAAAACGACTGTAGCCCTGCTGGGTATGTAATCTCAAACACCCAAATAAAAAAGGTCTAAAGTTTCCAAAATTGCACAGAATATCCTCACATGATATATGGTATGTAAACAGATCATGCTCCCCTTGAGCAATAATCCTCAGGTGGTTATGTGTTTTCACCACTGTCTCAAGAGGCATAGAAGGCTGGAAAGTAAATATAAAATACACTTTAAGAATATTTCATGCTTCTTGAGTGAAAACTGTTACATTTACTATATTGAAATAACCTTCACAATTCCACAAAATTCAAATGTATAGACTCTTACATCTTCTTTACCCAATAGTGTTATTCCGAGATACTCTGCATCACAACTCTCGGCCGATTTATCACATATAAATAATATTACAGCTACGCCTCCTGACGGATCAAATGAATGAGCTTTGACTTAAAGCGTTGATAACAGATGTTGAATATTATTGTCTAGTTTTGACAATTTGTTTAACTTTGTAAAGCACTATCGGGGTATATATGGAGAGTTGGTGTCTGTAGGGGGAGGGGGTGCATATGCAACACTCTCATTGAGTTGGTTAGTACCCCGAACATATCCCTTTGTCGACAACACTTCACCCACTTTCATTACTGAATATCGCTGTTATTTTTACTACGTATTAAAGCATCTGCCCCATTGGCTGTAATGCAAATACCTTCGTTTTACAAATATATTATAGCAGAAACAATAGGTTCAAGTAATTTGTCATATCCATATTTCTTGGCATCTTCATAATGCAGGGAATGTGTTGCACAAGTTTGATTGAAGCACAGCAGTAAAATTTCGCAGCATCATATACAATCCCTCCAGCTTGTGCACAGATGTATGGCTACCTAGTTCAGTTGTGGTCTCCAAAGCATCTATGTTAAGGTGCAGTTGAATAGAATGTGGATGTTTGGAGAACAAGGCATGCTGCTTGAAAGCAGTATTGTCTTCAAAGTCTTTAATTAATTCATTAGATGGGTGGGTAGGTAGGGGTCTTGAAGAACAATCTTGCAGCAATCGAGTCTTCCAATAGGGGAAGAGGGGGCAAGTGGGCACAATGTCAGCCTTTTGTAACCTACACGGCAAACACTTTGTCTACATTTGCCTTTCTGCTGCTTATAAAAACTTCAGGGCTTAACACATATAATCAACACAATTTTTATTTTAACCAGGCTTTATTTATGACCAGAACTCCATTAAAAGATTTTGTGCCAACTTACCCCGGCTTGGGGCAAGTTGGCAACCAGCTAGGGGCATATTGGCACACATCAACTAGTCACCAACAACATGACTTTAGGACATGTCCAAAACAAATTTTACAGGTTAAAAGCAATGGTAGTACATGTAACTTATCTTGAATAAAGGGAAAGCTTATACTATACAGGCTGTACGTGTATACACTTGCAGGTAGAACTTATCAAAACAGAACATAGTCATCAAGACTTGGGCAATTAAAATTAAACAACGATGCTGCTCGGTTTGAATTTCCTTTATTAGGAACAGGTAATTTCTTCACGATATCTCCAATGTCATGTGTAGAGATGTCCTCTGGTTGTGGAAAACTAAACACATAGGTACCAACTTTAGAGCCTCCAGCCCGCCGCATAAACGAAGTTGTTATCTCCTCTTCTTCACAATGCAACTCACAAATACGACCTACATACATCTGCACGCGCCTTTTCCCCTGAAACTTAACTAGAATATAGTCATCTACAGCCACATCTGACATCTGTACTGCTGTGTCTTGATCGGAACTATCACTATCATGGCACAAGACACTCACACTTTCATCAGAGTCACTTGATTCCGTATCTGATTGCAATGCATGTGATGAGGTAGCTTTAGTGGACAATAATCTCTTTTTAACTTTATTATTCGGGCCCCTTTCCTGCTCTAGGCGTTCCTTTACAGGCGTGTCTGTATATATTTCAGGTTTCCCCTTTTTTCGTTTTGGCTGATCTGTAGTTTTACTTTGGGTAGATCTTTTACCGAATGGACGCACCGATTCAACACTAACAAAGCTGGTTGAAGGACCCGCCTGGGACTCTGGATCTGGAGTCTCTGGGGACGCCAGGGAACATGCTGTAGGATCTGGTCTGTCAGTTGTGAAACAGGATAGAAACTTTTCTGGTGGGAATATATTTCTGTCGCATGGATAAATTCCTGTTGATTTGAAACCCGCTCTTATGTTTTCCGGTGTCATTGCCTTTGGAAAAGCATAGGACACTATCTTAGGGATAACATGAATAGTCATGGAACGTCCAGCATTTTCAGGTTCTCTCATCCAGGAGTCGCATGCCTGGTTAATGTAAGTCTTCATGGGTCCATAAACTGATTTGTCCAGAGGTTGTAATTCATGTGAACAATGTGGTGGGAAGCTAAGCAAAACTATGTGATTTTCTTTAGCATAATTAATCACATCTAGACTAATATGTGATTGGTGGTTATCTAACAGTAGGAGTATTGGCCTCTCTGTGGTAGGTTTTGCATATTTGACGAAGTGTTTCATATACTTATAAAAATTATCAGCAGTCATCCACCCAGAGGCATTTGGGTGACCTACTGCCATGCTACCAGGTGGGGAAGTTAGAAGCCAGTGGTCTTGAACATTAACCCTTGGGAAAACAAAAAAAGGTGGGATATGATTGCCTAATGCATTTACAGCACAGCATAAAGTAACCAAAGTTCCTCTCTCCTGAGAAACAACAGAGCCAACCTGCTTCACACCTTTTTCTGCTAGCACCTTTACTGGTTTCTGGACAGTGGTCACTCCCGTTTCATCAACATTGTATATTTGGTCAGGCCCAAATCCCCCAGGTCGCCCAAGGACATCTTCAAATTTATCAAAGAAAAGCCCTACATTGTAAGGGTTGAAGTTGGTCATTCGTTGAACAGATGTTGCTTCAGGTTGGCGAATACTCAGGTCTTCATGCCGCTTCATAAAGCTCTTAGCCCAATCAATTCCAGCTTTTCCTTCAGATGTCCAGTTCTCTGGAATGTTTTGAATGTTATTTGCGACGGCAATCTGATAGGCAATTTGACGCAGATCGGTGAGTGTTACTCCATGGAATATTCGGGCGGCCTTTTTGCAGTATTCAGCGACATCATTTTCAATACCCACAGGAAGGACCAGTCTAGTTTTTCTGTAGCCTATTTGCATTTCGTCAGTGTTGGGCGCATTATTTCGCATTATGGGTATGTATCGGGCTAATGTACGGCAAGGAACATTATTTTCCCTAGCTGCTTGACGAATACTCATGCAATTAGAATGGACTTGTGCAGCTGCCATAAATGCTTCCTTGGAATATGTCGCCCTATTGCTTTTCCGGACATAATTACGAACCATCTGGTTCACAGGATCGAGTCCGTCGGTCGACCCTCAGGTATATGAGTGAGTCACACGATGAGGCTCCGGCAATCGCGGGGGTGGTTTTTACGAGGTTTCTTCCCGTTTTTTTTTTAGCCCCGTGGGGGAGCGGGTTGGCCAGTCCTGCAGAATACTCCCTCGCATTCCTCGGTCGATCGTAAGAGGTGAAAAAGAGGAGCTTTCTGTTGCCTGGTGTTCTCAGGTATTAGTTTGTGGGCTGATATTACAGGAGAACCATTAGTTATACCACAAACACCCTCTGGTAAATTATTACCTTTTATGTGTGCTACTACAATAACTTCACTGTGAGGTGGCACTGTGACATCACACGAGGAAACCGTGTGGCGTCGTGGGTCTATTGAACATTGTTTACTACCAAAACGTATGGTGACACCATATTTCTGTAAGAAATCAAGGCCTAGTATAAAATCAGTTTGTAGTTGCTTAACCAAGTATAGCTTAAGTTTGACATTATAACCAGCTACAGTAGCCTTGACATTTATTACACCCACAATAGGCGCTTTTTGAGAATTTGCTGTTATGATAAAGCCTTTTTCTGACTTTTCAACAGGGCATTATTTACCTAATTGCCCATTAAACTTGTCTAAAATAGACATGTTGGCCACACATAAGACAGCACCTGTGTCAATCATAGCATGTGTAGAAAACCCACAAACTTTCAATGGAACAAAATTCTTTAAAACATTATCACCTCGTTTTTACGGGCGTAATCAATGGCTTCGATGCTTTTTGTGTGACTCGAATTGCCATCTAAAATTAAAAGTGGTGGGTGTTCGTTTGATAATTTTAAAAAGGCTACCATGTGTTTCAGCCAAATTACGAAATGATCTTTGTTGATATACCCCGATTCATTGTTTGTTATAATACTTCCAGATGGAGCACCTATTTTTAGTGCATCTATCATTCTTTTCCTTTTGTAAATGAGCATCGGAGGCACATATACACCGGCGGCAGTCATACAACACACAGCAGTTGTGTTCGATCCTCTTTCATCACTTGTTAAGGATCCCACTTGCTTTTTTCCTTTCAAAGCAATCACTTTTCCAGGTTTTTGGACAGTGGTAAAGCCCTTCTCATCCATATTCCTAATATCATTGGCTGTTAGTCTATATTTATCTATGATATACTTCAATTTATCATAAAATTCCGTAACATTCTCCTTGTTGAATCCCCGAGCTCGCGCAAGTGATGTAGCTTCCGCCTGACGCAGCGAAAGTTGTGGGTGTCTTTTCATAAAGTCACGATACCAATGTGTGCTCGCTCTTTTCTTCTCTTTGTTGAAAGTATGACGTGGTCCATTTTTTTGAGCCAAATCATAAGCCAATCGCATCAGTTCTTTCCGGTTGATACCTATTCTTTTACGCATAGGCCGGCCTTTCAGGGTCACATGGCATCAGATATCAAGCGGTCAGCGTGCACGTGATCTTCAAAGAAATAGTCCCTACCCTATATAAGCCCGTCAGCCAACTATCCCCACTGTCTTTCTTTTATCACGCGTTAGACGGCGTGCACTTACAGGTATGGCTCAAAATAAAATTTGTAGGGCTTTTCACGGTCCTAATGAGACCTGCACTCACCAATGTCAAAAGTTTGTTGACATTTTCGACTCGGAATCAGAGTCGTCTCATCCTCGATTTGAGGGTTTTGATAAAGATGGCATCCCTATTATGACCATACCGGGGCCATCGAGGCGAAATATTGACGGCAGTGATCAATCAAATGAAAATGATAGTGCCAACGGCACTGACACTGGCCGTGCAGGGTTACAACGTAACCGGCCTGCTTCTTCCCCCATTACTAAATCGGGCCTAGTTACCCGAAAGCGTCCGCAGCCGCAGACACGTGGAGAAACCGGAAGACCGAAGAAGCCTCGTGAGTCTGCGCACTCGCCTTCATCTTTTGATGTGGCCAAACTTGGAGAGCCAGATTTACTGGCTTTGAGGGATAAGTTGGGTATTTCCCAGCTTATGGGTCGGCTTGATTCATTCTTGAAATATCAGACAAGCCGACCCGTAGAAGACGAGGATGAGTTTGAGGATTATACGTCGTTTATCAGTCCACCGGACATTACGACGGAATGTGGGGACGACATAGCCGAGGGCGCAGTGTTCGTCACCCCGGACATTTTCATGTCGACTGAGGCCAAAGGCAAACCGGTTTCAACTAAAGTGGCTGAGTTTGTTAACAAGGCAGCGTCACATCAAACTGATGTTGAAAACCTCATAAAACTAAATGAGGTACCAGCGAATTGCGAAACGTTGATTCCACCACGTGTAAACTCGGAAATATGGACTTCTCTTGATAACAAGGTCAGGGGGCGAGATGTTTCGCTCACTAAAGTACAGTCTGTCTTAGGGATCGGCATTTCGGCTGTAACACAGCTTACTAGAGCACTTAGTGCAACATCTGCAGATGTGGACATAAGTCAATGCAGGGCTATTACATCTCAAGCCTTGGCAGTTCTAACTAACAGTTATTTTAACTTGTCAGTGTCCAGACGTATGTCTATCAAACCTTTCATGACTAAGAGGTACACATCTCTTTGCTCACCTGATGTGCCAACATCTAAGTTTCTATTTGGCGATAATGTTAAAGACAAGGTCGCAGAGATAGACAATATCTATAGAGTGAGTCGCAAGACTGATGCCTCTCAGCCGTTTGTCCGCCAGACCTATTCAAAAAACTGGAATGCTCGTCCAAGAGGACAACATTATCGAGGCGGCCGGCGACAGTCCCAGTGGGGAAGACCGTTCAACAGGACAACGTCCTTTCGCTCCAGGTCCGCCGAAAACAACCCAATGTCCAGGAAGTAAAGGTAAAAAACAGTTTTATTGCTGGTAATATTTCTTGCTTTATGCCAAACTGGCTTAAATTAACAAATGATAAATGGATTTTACAAAATGTAAAAGGGCACAAAATTGAATTTGTCAATCGTCCAAAGCAATTTGTTGTGCCAAAACAGATTAAGTTTAATCCATTTGAGGAGGATATAATTGATGGAGAAATCCACACTTTATTATCTAAGCAGGCCATTGAGCCTTGTGCACCTTCTGAGGGCGACTATTATTCAAATATTTTTGTGCGTCAAAAGAAGAATGGTAAATTTAGGACAATACTGAATTTGAAAAAACTGAATCAGTTTGTTGAATATCATCATTTCAAGCAAGAAACTCTAGACATGACTCTAGATTTAATTAAAGAAGGAGATTTTTTCACTTCGATAGATTTACAAGATGCTTATCACAGCATTCCTATTCATAAGGGAGATAGGAAATATCTCAAGTTTGTTTGGAGAAATAACATTTTTCAATATACATGTTTGCCTTTTGGATTGGCATCTTCACCTCGTGTGTTCACAAAAACGCTAAAACCTTTATATGCGAATATGCGCTTACAGGGTATAAGGTGTGGCTATTATATAGATGATTCATTGATTATAAGTTCTAATAAAAATGACTGCAAACAACAAACCAAAATAATGCTTTCTGGCCTTGAATCTCTGGGCTTTGTACCCGGTATGGAGAAATCTGTACTGGAACCTACTCAGAACATCTCTCATTTGGGGTTTGTTATTGATTCATGCTCAATGACAGTTCGACTGGGGGAACACAAACTCAAATGTCTGATAAACAAATCTAGTTATGTCTTAAATTCCCATAAAGTGTCTATAAGGCAGGTTTCTAGTCTAATTGGCAGTTACACATCTTGTCTGAAAGCAGTCAAGTTGGGATCGCTACATTATCGATCCCTAGATTTGGATAAATGTAAAGCTGTACAAAAATGGGGGAATTATGATCATGATATGGGTTTATCAGATTATGGTAAAAAAGATATTGAATGGTGGATTAATAATGTACGGAAAAATAATGGTGCAATATTCAGGAAGCCACCTATTCTCCTAAGGCTACAGACAGACGCATCCAACTTTGGTTGGGGTGCAGTGTGCCAGGAGTCTGCTTCAAGTGGTAAATGGACACATGAGGAGTCCTCAAAACATATCAATGAGTTAGAATTGCTGGCAGTATATAAAGGCTTACAGTCCCTCTGTGCTCAGTATACTCATATCCATATTCTTATAATATCCGACAATGTTACTGCAATTTCGTACATTAACAAATCAGGTGGGAAAAAGCAGAACTTGCATAAATTAGTAACAGAGATTTTTGAATGGGCGTTTCAACGAAACTGTCATTTAAGTGCTTCTTTTATCCCAGGAGCCTTGAATAAAGTTCCAGACAACTTGTCAAGGTGTACAGGCACTTCAACCGGAACTGAATGGATGTTAAACAAATCCATTTTTCAATCCCTGGTCGATTACTATTTTTACCCAGATATAGATCTGTTTGCCTCACAGCTTAACAAGCAAATGAGTAATTATGCATCATGGGGCCCAGACCCTAATGCCAAGATAATTGATGCATTTGTCCACAACTGGGCTCAGTTTAATCCATATTGTTTTCCTCCATTCAGGCTGCTACCAAAGGTGATAAGAAAAATCTCAGAGGACAGAGTAGTCCAAGCTATATTAGTCGTTCCACTGTGGCCCACGCAGAATTGGTTTCCTGCTCTGTTAGAGGTACTTTCGGCCTATCCCGTAAAGCTACCACGACATCAACAGGTTCTGTCCATGCCAGGCAGAGAGGAGCCACATCCCATGGGGAGAAAACTCCAGCTAGTAGGTTGTCTAGTATCTGGAAACACCTTCGTTCAAAGGGAGTTTCAGTCGAAGCTTCACGTCTTATCACGAGTTCATGGAGGAACTCCACTAATAAACAATATGGGTACGCCTGGAAAAGATGGTGTATTTGGTGTTCTAAAGGGAATCGAAATCCCTTTCAGCCATCGCAAGAAGATGTTTTAAACTATTTAGCTGAACTATCTATTTCAGCGTCTTACAGTGTGGTGAACACACATAGGTCTATGATCAATCAGAGTTTGAAGTGTTTAGGTGTAACAATATCAGATGATTTGGTCAGAAGGTTAATGAAAGGACTTTTCGAAGCTAGGCCACCGAAACCAAGATATACTCATACGTGGGATGTTAGATTGGTATTAAATCATCTTCGGTCACTTATGCCATTAAACGATGTTTCTTTAAAAAGTCTGACTTTTAAGCTGGTAGCCTTGATTGCTATTGTCACAGCACAAAGAGTGCAAACCTTAAAGTCTTTATGTGTATCAAATCTCCAAGTGTCCCCATGTGGTAATAAAGTAATCTTTGTTATTGATAAAGTGTTAAAAACAACTCGTCGAAATAGGGCAGTGAAGCCACTAGAACTTACTAAGTTTAGGGATCCCGGAGTTTGTGTGGTTAGGACACTGTTCGAATATCTAAAACGAACTCGTATTGACAGATCATGTGATCAGTTGTTTATCTCTTATAAAACTTTCAAGGCAGTTACTACGTCAACTCTGTCACGCTGGTTGACAAATATATTGTCAGATTCAGGTATAGATACTGCTCTGTTTAGAGCTCACTCATTTCGAGCAGCCTCGACGTCTGCAGCGCACAGACGTGGTGCTTCAGTCAAAGATATTATGAATGCTGCTGATTGGGCAACAGCCAGAACTTTCCATGACTTTTATTTTAAGCCTCTCGAGAACGCAAATAGTTTTGCTTCCACCGTATTATCACAACAAGTACAGTGATTTTTCATAATAATGTGGATGTTAGTAAGAATAAATTACTCCTGTGACCAAAATGGTTTTATCTTGTCTGCTGTCAGTTCTTTGAATATGCCATGTGACCCTGAAAGGCCGGCCTATGCGTAAAAGAATTCCCCCCTCTCATACCAGCATCTTTGATGTGCAGGATGAGAGGGATTCTTTTAGCATACAAGGCCTTTCGGCCTTGAGG
>JAVFBX010204969.1:0-22460 GCA_034783855.1 Mopalia kennerleyi | reverse complement strand
TTGGTTTAATTTTGACGCTTACATGAAACATTGATTGATAATTTATTCACTTCTTACTATCTATTGGTTTATTTAAGAAGCTCTTGGATAGCAGCTTTTGTGATGTATTGAACACATTTTTTGTCGTGTTGTACAATCATCTGAAGTTTAAAACAGAAACGATTAGAACACTTCTATATTTTTATTACAGATAAAGACCATTTTGCTCGCCTCCCCGAGATATGACCGCGTCTATCTGGCTAGCAGTGCCAGCGCTATAAGGGACTGAGCTACCAAGACTCTCGGTAGAACGACCCTGACTTTTCATCCAAGTAAAGAAACCTTTCTCTACTAAATATACAACACTTCTATTGACTGATAGATTAATTTATTGATTGAGAATTAGTCTTGATAGGTGTGTAAGTATATACAAGTCGTCCAGATTGATGCATATCGGAAGCGACAAATTTATATTGAGGGTTTTAGTATAAACATCTGTTACAAATTATTTCTTCATGAAGAAAGTGTATAGTGTGGTACATTCAAAGGCATGACTGACCGCAAAACACGTGCACTTCTTTGATTAATTATTGTTTTACGCCACATTCAGCGGTATTTTAGCTACGCTGTGAAATATATTGAGCTTCTAGTAAAGTCGTGGTTTTTTATAACCTGAAATTTTATGAAATTCAATTTGCCTAAATCGTCAGTAAACGCATCTTACACTTGTACAAATAGACGAGATCATGCACAATTGCACCTAAAAAAAACAGACAAAACACTTTGATAAACAATTAAACATATCGCTCTTCAGTAATGTTAAAAATATCGTACCTGATAAAAATGAGTATCCCCGTTTTCTTCACATCTTGACGAAGAATGGCCCAGGTTTGTTGAATAATTTTAGCTTGTGTTTCCGTCAAGTGAGAACTGAGCGTCTCACTGCGAGGATATACAGTACACAATCCATGGTAATTCCCCATAGTGCCAACACTTGTTTTCTGTTACTCAACTCATCCTTAGTCAACTCATCAAGGCACTTGCAGAAAATGTATGTTCAAAGGAACAATGTATTCAATCAAACATATTACTATATAACGTCATACCAGAACATCACCAACGTATCGACAGCAAGAAAGATAGATCTGTCTAAGATCCAAATACCCGCTTGTGAGGCGTTGAAACGATGCTGCAATAGTGTGTCTATATTCAATCAACACCATATCAAGAAGCTAGACTGTGTCGAGCGGATTTCAATAACTGGCTGCCCATAGCAGGATGTTTGTCGATTAATCAAAATGTTACACAAGATACGGCAAGTATATTGTGTCGAATAAAAGCATCAGTTAGATAGTTCCAACCATCCGTTATGGAGTCGCAAATCAGGCACGACATACATGTAGGTCTATACAACATAGCCACTGAATTCTGCCAGCGTATGGTGATTATAGTTTCTTGAAATGGTATTTGCCAAAAGGAAGAAATAAGAAATGTGTAATACTGTTGATAGTTCTTTGCTAAAGATATTAAAGCCGACTGCAATCAGTAAACCCCCATTAAGTATTAACATAAGCTTTCAAGTTACTCGAATGAACTGCTATCTCGTACTGTTGTGGCGTACACCATGCAGCCCACACAAATAAGCTCTTTATTGGAATTTACTTAGAGCAAGTTATAAGAGAGACGGGAAAACATAGGGAATAACAGTTGTCTTAACATATGTAATAACACACAGGGGGATCATTTACTACAATTTTCATAAAAGCAGTTCAAGAATCGGTAAACCACACGGTTACGGGTATAAATGGATTGTAGCTGGAAATATCCATTAACTGTCCAAAATGTGTTCCATCACTAGGACAACCAGTTTTCTCTTTTCTAAGGCAGATGACACATTGAGTTCTACTTAATCACAAGCTTTACAAAAAGCGTTAAAAAGAGACAATATTTAACATGATATACTTCTGTCCCGTTCAGAGAAAGACACCTAACTTACATATAACCCCTCTCTAATTTGTTGAATGCATAACCTTGGTAACTTTTATGGAACTGTCTGAAAAAACGTGGGAAAGAAACCCTCATATGATACTTCTAAGTGCTTGATTTTGCCAAACATATGGCTAACGTTCCAATAGTGAATGATGAAAAAAATATTGTGTTCTGGCCACAACGTAGCTGAAATACCGTTGAATGTGGTGTAAAACCATAATCAGCCGAGGTGCCAGACGCTCGTGTCATATCAGGATTTGAGTGAGAGACACAATCATTCCGCTACCAGAAGCTGCCATAACGTCAACCAATATACAGCTCGACTCACATAATTAAAAAACATGTCACTATTGACAGTGTTATTGAATGTCTACTGATAGTTCCTTTTCGTTGTATCTGGCTACTGTCGACTAGCAGAGTTTTTGTTTTTATCTCCAGTGGCTGAGAGCTCAATGTTAACGGCCAGTTACATGACATTGCGTAACAATGAATATATATGATGACGTGACGTTCATTTCTTTGTGACGTAACGTCATGTAACGGGCTGTTAGGCTAAGGAGCTTTGAACAACCAGACCCAGGTAAATATTTGTAGCATTTATGAAGGGCAGTTATGTTAACCCTTTCGTAACAACATTTTATGTTACCATATAATTATATGAATTAGATTGCGTAGTACTTAATGCCGTACTGAAGGCTTGTAAGATGCCAGTGTTCTCTTACAAATAAAGAGAAGTGTAGAATATATAAAGTGTTTTTAAAAATTGTTTCCCAGGCGGTTAACTGTTGCTAAGGCAAATCTATAATCCAACAAGCGACTTGTCAATCTATGAGGAAAGAGATATTATGTTATGTAAGACAACCTCAGTACTATCAACATATCCTTGACTCCGGTTAAATTATCTTTAAAGGAAATGTTATCACAGGACCTCCTCCACAGAGGCTGTAACCACTTAAACCATCTCGATTGTCACAAAGTATATTTTATTCATGCTACACCAAAGAGGATAAATTCGTCTTTAACACCAAAGAAAATAAGTGCACAACTTAACACGAGAGCCCGTACTGGGATGTTATAGCATCATACCAGATATAGACAATTAGTATCAACACGGGTTCCAAAACTGTACTCCAAACGAGGACATGCGGTTCAACAATAAATAAATAACTGACACAGCTTAAATTCTTTGACATTATACTTTTCAACAGGGTGGCACAGGATGACTTCAGAAATCACCAAACATCAGTTGCGACACAACAAAGTGTTTACTTTGGGTGCGAATAACTTGAAAAGGGAAGGAGGTAAAAGTTATCTGATGCCATGTTCTTGCAATTTGGGAAACAGTAGCTGTATCCAATCGCGCATTTTCAAAAGCTTTTTGAACAAATTTCAGGAGGCAGCCATACGGATGTAACTGGCGTAACAGCTCCATCAATTATTTATTAAATGTGGAAATCCAACTATCTGAAAAATGTTCAGAATTTTTTCTTCGCGACTACTATCCACAAAAATTAACAAAATGTAGGGCGTTAGAAACATTCAATAGAAAAAGCTTAAACGTCTCAAGAAAAAAACAAATATTGTAAATTAGGGTTATCCTTTGTTATCTAAAACCTGCCACTTGATCCAAGTGATTCCAAGCTACGGACACATGGGAGTTCGTGCCACAGCATCACCGCAGATAGTTTATTATTGCCGAACACAATCCACTCGTTTCCACCTGTCACCAAACACACTGATGACAAAAGCCAATAACTCGCTTACTCTCTTATGGGTATTTGTTTCCAGAAACTATATTACGTTTCTGGTTGATTTGATGGATGGTTTTAAAGCGGGTTCATCGCGAGGGATAACTTAGTCTGGGCACTTCGCGCCTATATATATTTCTACAAATTCTGTTGGCGGGATTGTATTGTCGCAGCACTAATGCACATTTACCAATAAAGCATCACGCCTAGACGTGAAAGTTGCCGGAACAAAAACCTATTCCATTATTTTCTTAATGGCGGAATAGTTAGGTCCATTTATAAATATTTATCACGAGACATATTGCGACTATGCAGCTTTATTGAGAAAAATAAAAACCTGGTCCTCACGAATTTAAACTCAAGATAATCTTGTTTATAAGGTAAATAACAATAGATTCCCTTGCCGTGCTTACATATTATAAGATTGATTGAGTGATTGGTGTTTTACGCCACATTCTGCGGTAGTTCAGCTATACGATATGGCGTGACATATTAATCGATAAACAGAGATATATTGGCCTACTTATTTGATGCAAGCAAATTGAAAAGAGAAAAATGTGCTTGCATCAAATAGGTAGGCCAATACAGATAATAATAACTATGCCAAATATTAAGAAACACGGACGACTGTTGTACAGAAACAATTCGCATTTGGGTAAATGAAAGACGTCTAAGAAGGTTCTGGTTGCCATAGATTCAAATCAAGGAGTAGCCATAATTAAACTCGGGTTATGGCTGGCTTGTAACAAAAAATAAATTCGTTTATCGAATCCGCGAACTTACCGACTCTCTTCGACACGTTATTTAAAATCCATCATGGAATATATCATTAGATTAATAGTTATGTATGGACTCGTTGCCAATTCTGATATCGAAATTGGCATGAAAAAGATCTTGAATGGAATGAGCCGTTCCACTTAATGTACTGAACCAACAGTAACATGGATGTATGGTTAACTTTGATGGCCTACCGTGCATTTGATATAGTAAAACAGTTAATGATAAGTATATCTTACAGGCTTTTTTATTTGCGATAAAAGGTCAACAGGTATAAACACCCAATACAGGATATACAAGCTTTCGTAAATACGGAATAAAATATATGTAAAGAGCAAAGGCATAAAAATATACGTCATTTTTATATGATATCGATCACAAACAATGACGTGTGTTTGATTTACGTTTGAAGATGCTATGCCAATTACGAATCTGCTTAAAGAAATGAAACTGAATTGTGAAAGGCAGTGGAAATAAATAAACTTCCCAGTAATTGTATGTCAGATGAAAACATTGGATTATTTTATGTAAATGGATAAAGATTGATTTAACAAGGCATAACTATACTGCCATGTTAACCTCATCCGATTAAAATCAAACTAATTAGATTTTGGCTGCTTTTAATCTTCAGAAAACATTAATAACAGAAAAAGGGAAATTTTGGATTCGCATAATAATAGACCCTCGTCATTATTTTTTCCATTACTAAGCTTTGAGCACATAGCTATTAACTGTATAGGAAATGTAACCTACATTCAAAACAGAAAACAGCTTTACACAAATAACGGCTTGGTGTCTACAAACTGTTCTCAGTTGATACTTTCGCCCAAAATATCTATCTGCCTAATCATGGTTTGTATTTTTTTTTTAACTAAACGTTAATCCTAGCCGTGTATAGTGCTATCTTCAGCCACCTACTAGTAATACACTTTCACTGTGAAACCATGTTCCCGAATACTGTGATGCATTTAGCTTTAACTGCAAATTAATCTTAAAGGATACTGTAAATGCCCGATCAAATTATTTCTACGAAGTACCAACAAATGGTACTTTGATAAAATTGACGATGCAAAAAATTCTATACGCTTAAAATTTAAGAGAAACAGTTCCAGAGAAACTGTAACTTTGGCTCTATAGTAGATTGGCATTTTTTGGTTTCAGAACTTCGAGCTTGAGAGTACTGATCGGATAATAGGATAAAAAATATATTAAACGGGAAGTGCCCAACTATCAGGAAACCTTGGAATAATAAAAAATTTGCAATTTAAAATGCGATAGCGACTGCTATTTCCTTTTCACAGCATCCACTGTCGTTTCACTAAATGTTCAATTCGGGCATGGCGGAATTTACGTAAAAGCTTATTGAAGTTTGAGTTTTTTTGTTTTTGTCTGATTGAGGCTTAATGTTATACTATAGGTTATTTCGCTCATAGAACAGCGCACCAGCCAACTGTGGAAACAAAATCACCCTTCGACACTCCAGACAACAGAAGACAAAACAATCGACCGGTTTCTTGTTGCCCCTAATATCCCCGAGAGCACCAGGGCAACAGCTGGCTCCCGACCCACCGCCCACACTACAGATGGGTAATTTAAACTTTACAAACGCCACGTACACGAAACATCATATATCATTTAAGAGAAGTACGTGTGAGAGAAAATTATATTTGGGTCACATCATTTTTGTAAGCTACAATCGTTGAAATAAGTTTTCTTGGCTTCCGCACGGTCTGTTCATCTGTGTGATGTTTTGTTTTCTGTCCGTGTTGTTTCATAAGCTTTAAGAGGAGATTAATCAATATCTCTGCAAGTGGTTAGGGTAATTCTTCCTAATTCTGAAGATAAAATCTCCATTAACGAAATAATATCTCTGAAAGACACGACATTGATTTCTGAGACACACGTTAGTCTGTTCGTGATGAGAACTCCTGGAAGATCAGTTACGCTAATCTTTTATTCGGTTAAAGAATATTGTTTTCGTTTTCGATGATGCTCCCTTTACACTTAAATTGACTCCAGATTTGCCACTCCTAATTGCGAAATTTGTTTCATGCATTTGGTTTTCAGGTAATCCAGTTATACTCTGTAGCTAAACTAGTCCATATTCGCTTGGAATACATCATTTCATGGATAAGTGAATTTGTTTGATTTTCGGCTTTAGTAATAATACTCCAGCTTCGCTCAACGCATGGCGTTCAATCTTTGCCGAAAAAATGTCTAGATCGTAAAAGCGAGCCAGACGAGCCTTACCGACTGCTAACTGACAACATACAACACCGCAAGGTGCCACGCGACATAGAAAAAAACGATACTAAAGTGGACGTTGTCACAACAAAAACAGGGTTCATTGTAACCATGTCAATATACATCCTTTATTTATCACTGCCATGTCTACCCAGCATATCTGCTGCACGTCTAGCGCGTGATTTACGGTTTGTCTGTATTGGTCGATAAATCAATTTTACAGAGCTCCAAACTTTAAATCATTAAGTTCCAAAATTGCATATAAGAAAATATTAAACATTTCAATTTCAATAATATTAAGGAAAGAAGGACACCGTGGTGGGCTATACTAGTTTATGTAGATACACCATGAACAATTTGTCATTGTGGTGGGCTTAGCGATGTAATGCTATCTAATGTCAGTCCATTTCCACACTCATAAATCAAGAACATCGTCCAGTTTATTCGAACGCCAATATTATCCAAACCACCCCACTAAACATAAGCCACTAAGCACTTGCAATCAGAACCGTTCTGGCCTTTTGTCCAAGAGAAAAACATGATATATCTATTTCTATGATTTCGTCAGATATATGGCTAAAGTTCAAATCATTGACCAGACGCTCGTTCCTTATCGAAAAGTAAGTCAACCAGCCAGTCTACCCATTACCAGAGCCTCTCTTCCATATTGTCAAACGTTTTGTAGCTTGACAAGGCGACATGATGCCACACTATTTTACCATTAACAGTGTTATTTATTATCTACTTATCAACGCATTCATTTGCAGCTTAACAACAGGCTAGGATCGTTCCAGCTACCGGAACTACTGTAGAATTGGTCCGTCACTATCAAAAGCGATCGGACACATGTCGTAGTACATACAAAGAACAGCGATACGAGAACTGAACCAATTATATAATCCTAATATGAAAACTAAAACCCTAACAAATCTAAATTAAATTCTTTATTTATAGTTGAAAGCCACTGTATAATTTGGTCTGTCACTTTACAAAATAATCTTACGTTTGTAAAAACTAACATTAACCTCAACGTGTCCTGAATCTACTCAAACCTAACCTTGTGACTGTTTGTTGTATTGACATATAACAAGCGAATGACCAATTCTACAATTAATTAGTAATTACGCCGGATTCAACTGAAATTTATCTACTAAAGTGTTACATTGCAACAGTAATGAACCCTATCAACCAGGAAATTTGAAGTGCTTTGGTAAACGTTTGTTAGAAAAGTATTCTGCATCCAGCGATAGGTTAAGACCGCATTAGTTTCCAAACAAACTGTACTTAGAAAGTGTTCGATTTATTGTAAAGAATAGCTAACATACACTCTGTTCAATATGACGTTGGTGGATTATGGTTGAACACTTTCATTACATTAGAAATGGCAGAGAGAGCCGAATGTTATCTAATAAAAGACAATCAAAGTATTCACACCATATCTGGGAGTGAGAGATAATTATCTGTTAAACTATCATTACCACAGGACGCCCATAGTGCTTGTAACCACGTAATCTCAAATGAATGTTACACAATATCTGTGGTGCACGCCTCATCAAACAAAACTGATACCGTTTTTTAAAACAACGTAAAACAATTTCACCAGCATACACCAGAACCCGAGCTGGTCGAATTGACCGAGATATGTCAATATTGCACTACAATATCTATATATGTGCCAGATGTCTCATGTAGCTAGTTCATTCACCCATCAGACCTGATCTTATAACCCGATGAAAAAGTCCCAGTATGTTAGGAATCAATCATTAAATGCACGTGAGAAACAGATACAACTATAAAAAAAAACATCCTTGTTTTTAGATGGAATCAATGTTAAAATATAGTTTATATAAATATCTCATACCCAAACGAAAATTATGCGAAAACTAACGTCAAAGACTTAAAAGGTAATTCGATACGGTAACACATATATTCGACATAATTATATTCACTTTTATTTACATAAACAACATGGAGTTCACAGAAGTGCAAAATAAAGATGACATGGACCCTTCTGTAAAAGAAATAATGCAAAATTTTGATAATATAATATTTGTGGATCATTGTGGATAGTGGACACAGGGGAATTTTTGTGCTATAGCCTCGCCTCTGATATCTTATATATTTGATATACACAGAATCACCGCCGGTCAATAAATATACTTTTATGCCAATTGTTCTCATGAACTCTTTTCTTTCCAGAAAATGTATGACGTTTCTGATTGATTAGAGGGATGGGTTTAGAGCGTTTTCATTCCGATGGACAACTAAATATTGAGATATAACACAATCGCCCCACCTACCATGTCGACTGGTTTCTTAAATTGACTAATCTGTTTCTCAATTCTGGTTTGTAAAAGCCGGAGATTTCCACCGATAAACCAAAGTTTCTAGGCTGCATAATTTTACATGACCAGCGGATACGTGCGCACACAATCAGCAAACACCATAAAATAATAAACTTTGAGTGGAATTACATTTTCCCCTGACTTACAACATCAAAACAGAAGAAAATCGGACAACTTCTACTTGTTTTGGCTGAATTTGGTGTTTACCATGCATGGCCTCGTGTTATCTATGTTGTTATTGGGACAACTGAAACTGTGCCCTTTCGCGAACCCCCAGTACACTTGACCTAATTGAATAGCATACGTATAAAGTGATTGCGTACAGCGACAAACAAAACACAAGGAGCGTTTTTAAAATCTGATTTTATTTGGGAAAATTAATTAATACAATATCGTCCTGGTGACGATACACTTAAGTTTAAAATAAATAGTTTAGTGTCATTGTTGAGGAATAGGTATTCTTATTTAATCACGATATAGTCTTAAATAGAATAGAATTATTGTTTGCCAGTAGCATCAGTTATATATTGTGAATCAAAACAGCGCACCTTTCGCTTAAATACTAAATATCCGTTCATCAAATACAGGTGCTATATATAGCCTTATGGCAAATCTTAGTTTTGAATTTTCTTGTAAATATAAATATTAATAATTTTTTCAACGATTATTTGTTAGTTTAATAAGCACAGCGTAAAACACCATTCTAATCCAATTTAGTTTGTATTTGCAATCTGATTGGCTGTTGGGTTTATTTTGGCACCGTAAAATCTAGGATTAATCGTCGCAAATTTCGCTACGTCACACTCGCTTTTTTTGTATTGATACGCGCTGTCAGATCGTACAGTTTGTAAACAAACATGACAGAGTATGACTGTTCATTCGTTGGTGGCGAATCCGATAGGCCTACAGAAAATTTCTGACAGTTGAGCTAACACTTTAATATGATGTAACACAAAAGTGACCTGCCATTTGACATCGAATTTCGTTTTTGACATCGAATATCCGTTTTACCGACTTAGCTCACGCGTCGCCGGTAAAACTCAATTTGCGGCCGTTAAACCTAGCATTAACGGCGGTAAACCACCAAATAAAGCATGGTTATTCCGTAAATCAACCACTTGAATGACGACGCTGTGTCCGTTTAACCACGGCAGCGAGGCTTACGCTAACATCTATAACCAGGGCCGAGAACCTCAGGATTACCAATATAAAGCCGAGATTCCAACCCGTCGTACTTGCAAGTGCGTGCTGTCTACTTGCAAAAACATGGGCAAAATTTGGGGATCCGTGCGTGGGGAGTAACGCCTCAGTACTGATTTGGGAACACGCAGACACGCTGTAGCACCTTTAGTGCATGAGGAACTTTCGCTGCGGTCCAGCTACGGATTCACCCCCAGTACGGCCTCCCCAAAAAACGTACGGACTAAAAACACGCACGGTGGGTTGTGACTCGGGCTTAAAGAACAACTGTGGGACCCGAAAGATGACATTAATTTACATTTATATTGTAGACACCGAGTACCTTCTTTCATTTGAGAGAATACAATCGATGCTCTTACGTCTTTTAGAACTTTTCCACATACTACATGGTAACAATCGATCCGAATGGTTAATTCTATAAAATAGTTTATGAGTAATCACATGTAGGTGTCGTACGCTAAATAACTATTTTGTCCTAAGTTAATATCATGATTAATATCGGAAGGAGGGCAGGTTTTATTGTTAGCAGAAAGCAATTAGGTTAAATTGTCGGCTAAATTTTTGCCTCCTTTAATTATACAAAACGCAGGTTGATTTTTTAGTTATTTAGATTTGCTTAATGGACTCTCGTATTAGCAAACATTGAATTTTTGCCACAGTTATATAATCCGCATAAGAAATGTAAAACATCACGTCATTATTCAACATTAATGCGAATTGAATTTAATATATAAACATTTATATTGGTCTTGATTTTCATAAACCGGTCAGCTATTCACTTCAAGTATATAAAACGGATGTTGTATCAGTTGGATTTTGTGATGAAAAGATGATAAACGAGAAATGGGTTTAAATTACGCTAACATTTATATAAGAGTTTATATAATCTAAAAAGACCAATAGATCTCTAGGTATACAGCGTTCACACGGCCCAAACTATGATCGCTCTGTATCCGATTTTGATGTAGAGGGACTACACCTGAATTCTGTAGACTCCACTGCTAAATACAGGTTCATATCGTAATGTTATCAATTATGTATCTTGTTATTAAGTAAACACGCCGTTTGTCTGTGTAAACAAAATGGAAGTTATTGGCAAAAATCCCAACTTAACATTCTCTGCTCGAGCCCAGGTTGGTACCAGATCTTTGAACGGCATTTCTGCATTTTTAAAGAGGTTACCGGGCGATTTAAGATCGCATTTGAACTGAGTGCGAGTGGCCCTGACGCTTTGTTTTTGATAATGACTGACGGTGAAAAGTTAGTTTTTGTCCTTCAAAGAATGACTAAAAAACTAACGTCTAAGCCCCTCGGACTAATGTGTACTATGATATGTCTTCGAAAGTTCAGGGTAGTTTTACTCGAACACATACTAGCCGGTGAGTGCAAAAAAGTACCCAGTTATGTACACTTAAACTGTGTATGGATTACTGCCGACCTAATCAAGATGCCAACACAGGGCACACAAAGCGTTATTTTATCAACCTTAATCCTTGAATTATCATATTTGAAAACAAAAAAGATTTATTTTATGATTCGACAGCTGTTACTTTTTCCGATTCATTGCTTCAACAGTTATTTTACTACTTGCTGGATTCCCAAAGCGATGATTTATACACAAAGATCAATTGTATGGGTAGATCATTGATTAGGACTACTGATATCGAGGAAAAATATTATCTTAAATGTCACAATAATGTGCTAACTTATTGATTGAGGATACTTTGATTGGAATAAGCTCTCTTAGCTGAAGATAAGATCGCAATTAACAAAATGAATAGGACACTGGTTTCTTGATCTGTTCGAGAGATGTCACACGTTCATCTTAATTGTTAGCACGTTATTCGCAATAATCGACGACGCAGAAGTCGTCCCATTAATGAATTATACTGCAAATTTGCCTCTCTATAATTTTTGATATTGCTGCATACTTTTGGTCGTCGGGTAAAGCAGTTATACTCATTTTCAAACGTTCTCCTTACTCGCTTAGAAAAAGACCACTTAATGGATAACTCAGTATGTTTGATTAATGGGTTAAATACAACTCGAGTTTCAATCAACGGAAGGTCTGCAAGTCACTGGCCATTCTCACCTAACGGAGTCGAAGCAGTCGTGTTTGAGCAGACATTGACTCTAACGTCTTAATTGATTGGTGTTTTTACTTTAGCACAACTATTAAATGTAAATTTTTGATAATGTTGAAAAGTTCCTCCAGCGAATCGCTACTCTCCAAACGAACTGCCCTTAGCCAGTGGACCGAAACGTGCTGAAGAGTCGTCTTATTTTTCACCAAAATACTATTGCCGAGTTGAGTTTGTCAGTACACGCAGCGTGTTTCATTCACGACTTTAAATTTAAACTTATTGATAGGTTTGTACCTGTATAAAACTTCAATTGGTTCTTCGATAATTGTATTTATTTTATAGATTTGGAATAACTCATTGATCATCTGACTTGTGGGGGAAGCAGAACTGCTACTCATCCGCAAACCTACTTCAACTCCTAAACGTGAAAGGTAGGCCCTAGCATTAATAGTCTTAAGAAAGGGAGGAACTGATACTCTGTATTTAATTATAGCCGCTGTTCCGGTTTACTGGTCTGATACATCCAAGACTAATGATGGCCATGTCAGCACGCAATCTTAAAAAAAGAGAGTGACACGCGAAGCTTTTAGTAGGTTATACTCACGAGAATGTATTGCTTTAGTAGACTTGCATCAATGAATTCGAGCCACGGTTGCCCGTTTCATTGTTAAGAATTGACTATAAAAAGTGATCTGACATTTAAGGTAGGTTTTTAGGTTAAATTATTTACATACGGAACAATTCTTATCCATTTAGAATTCTTTATGCTCTTCTTAACGATCTTATTTTTTGTAGCATCTTGAAAAATTGCCACGAATTATACAAAACACGGAGACATAAATACCAATCATTATTAGGCAAGGCAACACAGCACAAAAACCATTCTGTTCATACGACACATACTCCAAAGCAATCCCTACGGGTTTGTTTCAAGATAGGTGTATTTCTTGGCGAGTCAAATTAGTTCCTTATTTATTTATATCATGGTGTAGTGTCAGTACGTTTAGTGTTTGTGTACAACTCTATTGCAATGTCAATTCCCTATCTATAGTATATTCCAATCTCAGCATTTTTAATCGATATACCAAGACTGTTTCTGCTATATACGGTCAATGATGCGTATGCTTAAAAGTTCCAACCGTCATGACCATATTGTCGCCAATATCTTTACACTAATGACATCATTATCAGAGCTTGCTTCGTTCGTAAATTTAATGACACATATGAAAATATATGCCAACATTATTATCAAACACAAATGTTTTACAGAATAGTTTAGGCGAATTAATGTGAAATGCACTAGTCTTTATGGGAAGCACGGATAGTTTTTTGCCAACAGGGTTATGGCTGAGGTGGCAGTGGTTATCATTTAATCGCCACTATACCACAATCGTCAACAGTTTACGTTTAACACGATATAATTTAGTTGCACTCGACTGGTTTCCAAAGAGCCAAAGACATACGCTAATAAACGTAATACCGAAATTATACATTATCAAACAGAGGAACAACCTCATCCAATTTCCACTAAAAGCTTCAATATTTACAATTAGTGTAAACTAATGAACTGTGGAATAATATAGCCTAATCGTATCCGAAACAACGTTATTCAAAAAGTATACGTTCTCTTTTCCTGGGCATGTAGTCCATCTAGTTTAATTTCTCCACAAGCTCACATTATATGCCGAATAACATCCGTAAGTGACGTGATGCAACGCTTCAATCCAATTAGGCATAAAAAATGTAAACAAGATGTATGTGCTTTCCGGTTGATTTTTATGTCTACTGCCAAATGTGCAGTCTTTTAGCAATTTATCTTTGTTTAAAGAACCTTGGATAAAAGAGTTTGACGATATGTTCTCGCCAGAGCGTACCTGAATTACCGCTGAATGTAGCGTAAAAACACCAATCAATCACTCGATCCAATTAGGCACAACTCGCGCTTAATTTTAGCACGGCTTCTATATAAACTCTATACTAAAGGCCAAACTTCACGGCTTTCCCAGAATTAAATTAAGCACTCTAATAATATCTACGGAAAATACAACACTGTAGGTGAAAACAATACAAACAAAACGTGAATGCTTAGTTCTAAGTTAAGCCGATATATAACCATAAACATAACATGTAAGTTGACGTCATATCTTGCATGACGCAAGTATACAATATTGCGGCTTTTGCTATAGCGTCAGTGTAAACAATACCAGCCTATGTTTGGGTTTTTTGTGTCCGATTATTCAGCAATACGTAACAGTTTAGATGTCAGGCACTCCGCTAGAAAGAACCACTATTGGCATATCCGACATTTTCGAAACATAAACTGTCTGCAAAGGCTATCTGACGGAGCAAATGAAGCATTTTATAGCCTAACTTAAAGCGAGACGGTGCCACTACGCCAGGCAAGCAACGGCATTATAATTTATCTTTCCATTAATCTATCTACCTGCCTAGGTGTTTGATGGACCAGGCTAGTTCAATAGTTTCACTTTTGTCGATCCTCTGGCAGTTTGTTTGAAGTGAAGCAATGCTGTTTTTACTTAGCATTTGACGAAAATTAGCTATCCAGCATTATGCAAACGCTTCACATCTGGGTTGTGCTAGTGTGAATTATTGTTGGAATACACTGTCGTCATATAAGTGGAATACCCTTAAGCACGGCGCAAAACACCAATCAATCAATCACTCGTGCCGTGTTCAACATATTTGAGCTCGTCATTGCGAGAACAATGTACAGTACATAATTCCATATTTAATCTCTATCTCACTAAAGCAAAAAGGTATCATAAGTCACATTCACAAGTCCGCTGTTGTAATAAGGTAATCAGACCAATGTCAACAAACAAAGACAAGACGGGACAAATGAAGGACATAATACACAGGCATTACAAACAGATAGGCTTCATGTTCCCCTTTAGCAGCAGTAAGCTCTCTCCAACCACTCGCTCATCCCGATAGATGTCTATACAACGTAAGATCCCTTACAGAAAAACCCTATAGGAGTTTGGACAAACATCCAAAGTGTTTTTTCTATCGAATCCAATCCAATGTCAACAAACAAAGACAAGACGTGACAAATGCAGGACATAATACACAGGCATTACAAACAGATAGGCTTCATGTTCCCCTTTAGCAGCAGTAAGCTCCCTCCAACCACTCGCTCATCCCGATAGATGTCTATGCAATGTAAGATCCCTTATAGAAAAACCCTATAGGAGTTTGGACAAACATCCAAAGTGTTTTTTTCTATCGAATTCTATAGGATTTTAAAAATCCAATAGAATTGTATACCTATTCTATAGTATGTCCAAAATTCAAGGATTCCCTTTATTTGTGACAATTTGATTGGTTGAATATATTGTACTTTTTTATCCATATTCGTGGGGATTTTATTGGTTAATTTGTTTCTCTACCAATCAAAATGCCACAAATCATAACTACAAATCGCACTGAGACATTTAGATACTAATAAGATGCCTCATTAATATAACGTTGGCAGAGTTCAACAAAATAAACAGCACGATGTAACACTTACCATGACGTCAGTCTAACTGTACTGCTTAAATAAGCTTGTTTATATAAACAAACTCCAGATAGTATGTGTCTTAATAGATGTTCCAAAATATAGATATAAAATAGCTCAACTTTGACGTTCAACGAGAAATATCCATTAACATCTCAACTAATTGCGGAAAATTTTCTTTCCTAAGTAAGGTTACCATAAGAATCGATAACTTTAAATATAAGATTCGATAACTTTAACTGTTAAATCTTTAACTTCGCTAAAGCGATAGGCCGTTCAAATAATCGGCGAATACCAACGGAAAGACCGTAAGTTGATCTTTTTCATACGACTTTTTTTCTTTTTTTTTTTACTATTTAATTAGAAAACCTGGCTAATTGTTGTGCGAGGGGAGTTCCATGTTGCACCGTCATTTCGAGTTCTAGCCAATAACAAGGCGGATAGCGATCAGCTGAAGATTTTCGACTGACGTCACTAAGGGAATGGCAGAAAGTAGAATCATTGCTCTGACTGAAGAGTTGTCCCGATTACATCGCGAAATGTCAGATGATTGCGGTTTCAATGACAATAGTTGGTTGCAAATCATATTTTTTTCCACGGTCACAAAGCGCGTTTATACATTTGCAAAGGAAACATAAGTAAAAACTCCTGTCCTTTGTTAACAATTAGCCCTATAGCTGTATATCGCTTTGAAATAAATTAGCATCACTACTTCAAGAAATGAAAATTTGCACAATGATAATAAAGGTCGGTTTTTGCAATGTACAATTGAACTAGATTATAACTGTGGGAAAACGACATAATCTCGCAACACTATACAGTAACACTCGGCATATCGAATCTTTATTGCATAACGAAATTAAACCATTTAGATTATTTGTTTAATTGGGGTTTAACGTCGTACTCAAGGGTATTTCACTTATATGACACCAGATTGTCCATTTCACACTGTTCCTTACCTAATTATGGTGGAAAACCGTGAGGAAACCTCGTAAAAACCACCCCTGCGATTGCCCGAGCCTCATACACCTGAGGGTTGACAGACGGACTCGATCCTGTGATCGACACGTTAGAGTAGGCTTTTAGTAAGAGCACTCGTTAACCACTAAGCCACGGCCGCGGGCTAAACCATTTAAAAGATCATCAAGGGGGCTATGTCATAACGGATTACACACTCTTCTGTTTTAGATGTATCCAACTAATTTAGGTTTAGCCAAATTAGATAACACGATTTTTGAACAGGACATAAAACTTTGTATCTACTTAAATAAAATAATATGATGGGTTCCAACTTGATAAAGCATTGAGAGTAAAAATCCATTATTTGATAATAAATAATTTTATCAATTGGATTGCAGTGTACGATTGCTGTTCTTCCTGATCTGCTAAATTGTTTATTTTCGATTTCAATTAAGTCCGTATATGTAGAAAGTATAGCGTAAGATATAGCTTCCGTACTTTTTAAATCACAAAATTCCTAAACTGCAGATCTCCATACAGTCACAATTGACCCGAATCGGCTTCCCGATCTATATCCCTTAATAATTGTAACATTCGTTTTAAAGTTTCGTTGAAGGGAATAACGTGAAGCATGACTCTACCTTCCTTTGAGCGGGTTTGTAAAAAAGATTAGTTACATTACAAACAAACTGTCCAGCACTCGATTAGAACGGCCCATGTGGCACATCCGATTTTAAAGCATACTGCTAATTTCGAAGCTGCATGCTACGGCTCTCTGGCCAAGGAAGTCAAGCAGAATTTATCTTAAATTTATGACGAGATTGTTCCACTACCGTCATGCAGCCAAGACTGAAATTTATCTATAAAAGTTGGATAAATTGCGCCAATTTTGGTGGAGGCAGCCGAATGTACTTTCTCTACAGTTTGGATATACATTTAACCATTTAGACAGACTTGAAAAGGTGTTGTAACCGTATTTAAGTTATATTAAAGGCATAATTACTAAATTTCTCATCAATCATATGCGAACACGTGAGTGTCGCAACAGCCTTGGAAAGTATGTGCGAAAAAATCGTGTTGATTATAAGTGTGGGCTAAACAAACGAACCATTGAGTCTGGTTTAGCAACTGTTAACCAATAGTCTTTGAGAACGTCCTCCCCGGAACCCGATATCTGCGATATAAATCCTGCGTATCTCAAAAATACTTCACGTCAAATTGTATTTATTTCATTTTCAAGGCAATGGAAAAATAAGTGCACAAACACACCAAAGGACCGATGTTTACCGCCCTTGCTAAGATGCAGTGAACGTTACTATCTAATAATTATCATTTCCGAGCTAATATCTTTGGCTTATATGAAGACAAGGTTAATGATTATGCTCGTGATAGCGTTTTTATGTTATGACAGATCATCCTACACAGAACCTCGAATCTATCCTGGCCGTAACGCAATACCCGTAATGCAGGCCACATCAAACAGTTTTATTTCATCTTTTAACCGGGGATAAAAACAAGTACCCATCTATCAGACAGAAACAGTGTTCACCGATTTGTGTGAAGTTATACACGTCACCGACATACCATGTTGGTGTTAAGTCATCCATCAGACACGCAGAACGCGGAGCTGAAATCTAGTAGAAGACAACACATACTTCCCCAGTAACCCTTCATCGTGATGGATAATATTGATAACTTTGTCCTCTCCCTGAATCACAAACCATTTAACGGTTAAACGAAGAGGACGCTTTTGATTAACCTATACCACTATCGACAGAGCCCAATATCTCTAACACGTAGATGTGAATACGTATCTTTGACACTTGTATTATACAGTAAATAGAGATGCGACGTCTGGCCATATGAAACCTTTAGAAACTAGACCGTTGTCTGAATAAAAAAGTAATATCGAATCTGTATGGCTTCTTACCTTGCCTAAAAACATTTCTTTTCGTTGACCATGCACTGACCGATGGACGGTTTTCAACGGAGAGACTAAAGACATGTCCCGCCAAATCTTGTTCTCAAATCGATCAAAAGTTACTAGGGTATGCTGCTGAGAAATGATTGATGTTGACGTGAAAATGGATGTCAAGCGGTCGATTTAACCCACAAGCGTTCGAGAAAGAAGTTGGAATCGTTTAAATCAGGTAATTAAGGCCGTACAATTTTTTATGTATTGGCAGTTAACAATAGCGCACTTCGTAAATGACGCTGGTCGACGTAATGGATTGACGTCAGACAGGAAATATAATTCAATCACATTTTCGAAGAGCTGGTTAGGTGATTAGTTTAAAATCGACCGAGGACGGTGTTGACATTCAGTATGATCATCAGCACGTCTAGGAAGAGTCGTAGTGTAGCGAAACTGAATGCCGTTTACTCAGTTTTACGAAACGTATTAAAGCTAAAGTAAAGATTTTCGTAATCAAACGAAAACAAACATTGTATTTATACTCATCTTTAACAAAAGTTGTCCATTTTTTTAGATACCAAGAGAAATGGTTGACTGATTGTTGGTGTTCTACACCTGGTTATGGGGTAAAATCCACTTCTACCACGGCTGTGGTCTCTTGCTATCACGACATAGCAACACTTACACGTCATTGTTAAATTACCTTCAGTAAATTATAGCTAACATAGTTATTCTCGGTATGATGATACCTTAGCCAGAAGGCGAGGGGGTAGGAGTTCACTCCGGCGGCAATATTAATGCAAAGCAGCAACATTAACACCTTTCCTGTTGAGCAATATTTGCTTACGTATTTGCACAAAGCTATGCTGTGAAATAAATACTGAGGTGGATCAAATGCAAACATCACAATTTACGTAGTTTTCGGCAGAGGTTTTTTTTTCTTCAAATGTATTTGGTTTGTTTGTTTGATTAGGGTTTAACGTCGTACTCAGAGTATTTCGCTTATATGACGACGGATTATCCTTATTACAGTGGAAAATCGAAAGGCGACCTCGTAAAAACCACCCTCGCGATTGCCGAAGCCACAACGTGTGACTCGCTCATATACCTGATGGTCGACAGACGGACACGATCCGGTGAACCGTACATCGAAGCAGGATTGGTTAAGTAAGCGCACACGCTACCACTTAACCACGGGCCAAATTTATTTAGGATTGTTTATTAATCTACCTGTATAGCCAGTTTAAATTAATTAAGATGATGGTTCGATCATTAAAACCACATGTTGAGTCAAAATTAATTCATTCAAGACATATATATAACCAGTGTTTAAATAAAATGGAATGAACCACAAACTAACTCCGTTAAATGTTAGTCATATTTTCGTATCCTCGATATAAAAACCTCGTTTAGGGGGCCTTGATTTTATATTGCATCCATAAGATCACGACATCCATGGATTTAAAATTGAATTAACAGAAATGGCCCTTTTCGACCACTATACACAAATGGGTGTACAACATCACTTCATTGGGTCGTAAATTGAGTAAGGAAATCACCGCACGAGGCCTCCTTAATGCAAGCTGGGGCCCCTAGGCTCCCCAGAAGCTGTTAGGTATTAAAGGGTTTAGATTCAATCCGAGGCTTCCCGATCACTCTTACAAATAGCATGGCGAACAAACAGTGTATACACATTACACAAAGAACATCAGATAATTAAGAGAACATTTTTTTCATTAAGCATAACTTTGAACACGTAAGTCCGATTTAGGATATACGCAAATATGTAACATGTTATTGCCCATCATACTTGAAATTTAGATTCTTCTTTTTTGAGAAAAAAATAAGATCTTCTGCACTTTCGAATGGAAAGCTGTTTGCTGATGGCATTTTCGGATTTTCCCATAACGGAGGCGGAGCAGACGATCGACTTTGAGACTGATTCTAAGTTTGGACTTAATCCTCCTGTAACTTTATTGAAGACATAACAGTGCTCTTTTTTGTTTAACTCATAAGTGAAACAATGGTGATTGTTATTCAGCTTTAGTTTGTACTTAAGTTTTATTTGGGTTTTTCTCTCACATGATGGCGTCTTTTGTTTATAACATCATGTTAGCATATACTATTTTGCAAATTAATGCACCTAGACTGTTGAACACTTACAGCTCCTCTCAAAGCAGAAAAGCTGATGTCAACAAACTGAAACAGTTTACTCAAGATGGTTTGTAGCGGATAATATATCTGCTGTTAGATGAAGGAGTGTCAGATATAGGTAGGATGTTAGCTGCCGGGTCAGTCCAATAGCAACAGGTCGTGACATCTGCTTCTTGGCTTAAGAATATGGTTAGGGCTTCATAAACTGTCAGAGCAGAATCCCCCATTGACACCCATCGAATTCCAAACACTCGCTTAATTGTTACCACATTGGAATCCAGGATAGCAGTAATATCTTTGAATGATTGTTGTTTTTTGGGCGAATGGTAAAAATAGTTGTAAATAGCAGTCACAATTTTGCTCTTATGTCCGGGACTGATTTGCATGCTTGAGATACAGCCAAATGCAAGAGCTGGCAAACACAGTGCACATATGTACCATGTGGATTTTTTTCCTGTACAATAGCCCTCTGATCAGTTCTTTCTCCGGACATCAGATTGGCACCATCAGCTCCAAGCGGAACTATTTTTTGTCCATGGAATGTTGTTTGACTTTAAAACTCTCTCCAGTGACTGTAAAGTAGCCACGACTGTCCCGTATCTGTTTTTTTCTAACTTCAGGAATTTTGTCTTGACAGAACGACCCTGGTCAACGTGTCGTACAATGATCGCAATGTGTTTTTCTTGAGATCTATCTGCGCCCTCGTCAACACTGATACCAACAAATGGGGACTGCTGTATAGCTATTTTCAACCTAGTTTGTTGGATTTGTCTGAGACATCCGACCAACTGATTAAATAAATCTGGGCTGGTATATTGAGCATTTTGGCCGCGATTTAAATGGAGCATCTTGCAACCCAAGACTGAAGAAACTTTCCAAGGCTAGCATACTTTTTGTTTTGAAACCAAAGTTTCCATACTGTTTAGCTTTCCGGTGGAATTTTTGTGAAAGTACAATGGCTTTTCCAATTTAATAGGGGACCGAAGTCTCGCTAAAGACTGGTTTTGGTTTCGAGTACCGGTGCCAAGCCTCTTTTTGGTTACATGCAAAATGTTGGAACTAGATTTTTGCTTGGTTGTCTCGCTTTTATAAAAGCAAAATAAGTAGTTGTATTTGATTTCTATGATAAAAAGGACCCATCGCACTCTTATCGAAAAAAAATCTGTCAGCCAATAACAACAACAACGCATATTAACAAAAGGCTATCTGCAAAGTTTGTCGACAGGATTATAGGAAACAAACGAAATTACCTCAAATGCACTAATTCTGCATTGTATAGTATCTATCAATACAAATGAAAAGTTTTATTCTCCAGTAATGATATATAGATCGTTTAAAATATTAAAGGGACAGAACTCTTCCATCAACAAGATTGGGCGAGATTTGTTTACAATGACAATGCAGATTATAATGACCGGTTTCACTGGCCCGACTTCTTATCCGAATAGGCTATTCGGATGACTTTCGAAGCTATTCGGATGACCTACTTTATTGCCACTTTGTGTTCGGGCGTGTTTCTGATCATTCGGTAGGCTTCGGATCAAA
>JAVFBX010204958.1:0-12331 GCA_034783855.1 Mopalia kennerleyi | reverse complement strand
TACAGCCGTGACCATACATCGCCATATCTTAAAATGAAATAAATAAAAAATATAAAATGTCATTTAGTGTTTGGTTAAATTTTCTTAAATAATAACGATTAAGCAGGCTTGATATTCCTTTGAGATGGGTCTTTATTAACAATGAGGACATGAGATCTGTCTCCATTAACCGCGGTCCATTGAGTTATTTGTTTTCAGCATCCCAAACTGTATGCTTCATAGATTGTTAAAAAAATCGAAAAGACAGAATGATTACAGAGACCCTGCTATACAGGAAATATCGTTTATTTGTTGTCAGATAAATGTATAAAGTGTTAAATGAACAGAAAAGCCGAGCTTCATTTCTATAGATCAGGCTTCATTTACGGAATGGAGGCAAGAAGTGAAAGTTAAACTGATGTATCACCGGAAATACCCTATTGACAGACAAAAACGAAGATAAAAGAACGGCATTCGTTGGCCTGTCAATAGGTCAGTGATAGCGAATGAAGAACCAAAGCAATGTCAATCGTCCAATACTCTACACTCAGAAAGATTTGTCTGCCACACAATTTTGTGACAAACATCGGTTCAAAGGTGAAAAGAGTTACAGAAATTATGCTTTACAGAACACCATAAGATCAAATCTAATTTAAACGAGCTTCCATCTTAAAGTATTTTTTGCGGCCTACAGTAGTTGAAATCAAATTTGACAAAGGATTCGCCTTCTTATACGAAAATCTTTTAAATAAATAATTGTTTCATTCTGACCTATAATGACACGTCCTATAGCTAACTTAGTTTGTATGGAAAGTACCGACGTTGTCTTTACTTAGCACTGGAGGAAGATTGACTTTGCAACATTATCAAAACACTTCATAATTTATGGCTGCGCTGGGATAAATTATTATTGGCATACACCGCCGTCATGAGAGAAATACCCTTAAGTAAAACCACCAATCAATCAGTCAAGCAATTAATTAATCAATCAACCTCTATAATATCTTATACATCCAGTTGCAATCTATAATCTATCACCTCTCCTCAATTATACCCCACCGCAACGAAGCGTTTCAAGGTTAGGTTCCTATAGTGCTAACTATGCTTGGACTATATCATCGCGCCCAATATTTTCATATGCATTTTGTACTAAAGAGACGACCATATTGTACCCAGGATAAGGACCAGTGTCTTTTGTAACATAGATCTTTAAAGGACTGGAATGTTTTCATTACTCTGTGTTATATTTTGTTTATATTAAATCATTGACAAGTCATTTGCCTTGTTTAAAGATTTTACACTATGTGTTGCACGTATCATTCGGTTTAATCAATTTCATGTTTCTCATCCAGCCGTGATTTGTAGCAAGAAAATGGTAAAAACAAAAAACATGACACGAAAGCTCTAACACTGCTCTCTTCCAATTTGGTTCACCCTGAAAAGCTTGATCAAAAGACCCACTGGAAAGTGTTCTTTGAAACAGTATTTAATACGCATGAGATGTCTAAGGAAAAGCCGCCTACGGCAGTCGTATGGCTACAGAGACCAGATGAAAGTTGTTTCAATTGCACAAGTCCAGAATGCACGCGCTACTTAATTCCTTTCCTCTGTAAATATAGGAAATATGAGGGACCTTCCAACCTGGGGCAGGGTCACTGTCTTAACGCTCTTATTAAGTCAGGAATTAGAACAACTTGTGTATGGAATATCACAGAAATTTGTTGTTTTATGTTTGTTGACAGCGAGAGCATGGGAGTGTCTGCAAAAATAGCAATTGTTACCCTGAAACAAACAAAAAATATTGGTCACAACACAATTATTCATACCTGGCATTCAAGTCTATGAGTTGTTATATACATTGATATAAATAGTGTTTTCGTTACTAAATATAGTTATTGCAGAAAATGATCAAAACCGTACTTCCGACTATTTCGACCATTGTCTTTTCTCTCTTCCTCTGTTCCTGTCTACCTTTATTATTGATATAATTAGAAATCCGCAAATAAGGCACAAGAAAATATGGTTTACTTTTTTCTTTCACTGAATTACTTGTTTTATTCTGTCGTACATGTATTATGAATCCTAAAAATAAAATGTGAAATTTGCTCAATTTCAAAGCCTTATTTGCTTGATTCTATTCTGTGATACAAACTAATTGAACAGGACGTGGAGCGGTTTACCCGACCGTACAATCAGACAACACTTCCTAGTGTTTTTTATCTGCAATTCTTTGAAAAACATCCTGTGGGACGTGTGATAGACTGGTTAGACTCACATCAGAGATACTCTTACTTAAAAACGACGGAATTAAAACTGTTTCAACTCTCTTCCAATTTGATTCTCCTTGACAAGCTGGGTCAAAATAGCCAACGGAAGGTGTTGTTTGAAACAGTCTTTAATAAACATTGGCTGTCTTAGGAAACGTCGCCTACGGCAGTCGCATCACTAAAGAGACAAGATGAAGGTTGTTTGAATTGCCCAAGTCCAGAATGTACGCGCTACCTAATTCCTTTCCTTTAGTAAGTACATATATAAGAGGGACCTTCCAAGCTGGGGTAGTGTCACCGTTAACATACCCTTTAAGTGAGGAATCAGAACAGTTCTTACATGGAATGTCACAAAAATAGTTGTTTAATGTTTGTTGACAGCGACATTTTGGGAATGTTTTCAACAATAGCACTCATTCCCCGACATTTTACAGTCAAAACTCGTTATTTACAGACCATGTAAACCGCAAATAATGATTATTGGTCACAACACAATTATTCATACCTGGCATTCATGTCCATGAGATGTTATATATATTTAAATAAATCGTCTTTTCGTTACTAAATATTACAGTAATGGAAGAAAATGATCCCTCTTAGGCCATTTTAACAATCAAGGTAGACAGGCTACCTTGATTGTTAAAATTATTCGAAATCCGCAACCTTGGCACAACATGCTGTGGTTTATTATTTTTGTTTTGGACTTAATTACTAATTTTATTCTGTCGTATTATGAATCCTAATAATTAAATGTGAAATTTGCTCAATTTCAGAGCAATATTTGTTTGATTCTATTCTGTGATACAAAATAATTGAACAGGACGTGGCGCGGTTTACCTGACGGTACAATCAGACAACACTTCCTATTGTCTTTTATCTGCAATTCTTTGATGAACATCCTGTGCGACACTCTGTTCTTTCATGATATTCTGGTTAGTCTAACATCCGAGATACTCTTGCTTAAAAACGACGGAAGTAAAACTGTTTCAACTAGAGTCCTCAAATGTTTTATTAATATCTATGAAGCGTTTAATGTTTAATCACAAACAAACAGCTGCATGAAACTATGCAGATAGGATGATTTCCTGTTTATATAATCAATGAGCGCTAGCTGTCACAAATTACACACTTTTTTCACTCTGGTATGATTTTTGGGTAAAGGGTTTATCATTATGCAAATTCTGCATGAAACGTCATCATTTCTCACCTTAGGGCATTAGCCAATCCCAAAATAACGAAAATACTATTAGCCAATCAACGATCTAGAATCGCTAATTGAACATTCATTGTCCATAGTTACTTAATCTTTATGTTCCATTCGCAAGCATGCAGTATTAATTTCACTGCTTGGGACAATTTTTATTAGTGTTAAACATTAACAAAAAAAGTTTACATTGTATTTTTCTAATAAACGGAGTCGGCCTCTGATTTATACGAGAACACTTTTATCGTCAGCTAAGAGGAGATAACCATGACTTCTACACAATTAGCTGTCGGCACTAATAAACACAAATTAATGGGAACTGCCTTACATTCCCATACAAGTAACTGATTATTGGCCAATTTCCACGCCGCAGAATGTCTAGAACTTTCCTCTTTCACATTAACCACCATGAATTCGCACTGAAAACCTTCGACGAAAAGTGAAATAGATTCTGGACGAATTATAACACTAACTATATTATCGCGCCTGGAGACGAATATGGTGCTTATGACTATTCGATCACATGGTTGATTTCAACCCGACTATTTTTTTCTTCATTATTTTCACAAACTGATTTGTCTGTCTATTGCCATTGATGGTGGGACCATTTCAAGCTTTTCTATGGTTACAAAAAGTCGACCATTTTTTTTTTTTTGCAGGGAACAATTCAACTCCTTATTTGTTTGGACTGTTGTTGTTAGTGTGCGGCTGGTAGTTTTCGACTTGTATCTGTTCAAATGCCTTTTTCTTCACTTTTCCCTCAAAGGGAAGAATCACAATATTTCTCGGACAACTCAGTTTTATCTCAGAAACAGTACGATGTTAAACCCAAGTCAAATAAACAAAGAAAGTCGGTTTACTTTTCACCTTGAGTGTCAAATATCAGGCTTTACATATTACGCATTACTTATCACAAAAAAGCACGGATTTCTCTTGTTAAACACTATGTATACTCTGGTTCTAAAAAATGTTGTTGCGTAAAAGTGATATTCTTTGCACCAAGGTGCACTTAACTGACTTTGGAGAAGAAACGTTATAATTTCAAACGGTCAAAGTGAGAACTTATAATCAGAAGAAAGGGGTGCTGTCACCTACAAAGTGGTCCTGACAAAAAACAAGGAAATCATTTGTCATAAATATCTACACTGAGAGGAATATAATTATAAGTGCTATTCGTCTCCAGGCGCGAAAGTCGAAATAGTGTTAGAATATCTCTACGATCAGTTTGAGTTTATGTTGAAGATTGTCAGGAGAAACTAATGGCGGTTAATGTGAAAGTGTTCTAGTTCTAGATATTCCGTAATATAAAAATTAGCCAATTATCAATTATATGATTGGGAATATAAGGCGGTTTATTATGGACCTGTTCAGTTGCACATTATTATATTTTGTTGTCTTCTAGTAAAACAAAAAAAAGGAACATTTCCCAGTCAGAATGTAATGTTAGCCAAACCTTTATAATTATTTATGTTCGTTGTTCTTTTTCTCTTTATTTTAATGGAAAATGTACCAACTGTACCCTTACAGAAAAAACCTATAGGATCTTATAAGATTTTAACATCCTATAGGATAATTATCAAATTCGATCAGATTTCGACAAACCTATAGGATTAGGGTAACTAGAGGACTAGAGTAACACCATGTTTTGTGATGTTCTCTGGTGCTCGTGTACAACATCACCTATTCTTGTCGGTCAATAAAAACATATATGTGTTATGTCAAATTATTTCATTTCGTCTGGTCGAAAACATGTTATGTAACATTACAAAAATACCTTTGCGACAAAATAAAAATGTTGCACACTGGGGCGCGGGCATCGGCAATTATCTTTTGCCGTCTTAGTTATCTCCTATACGCTTACATGAAAGTGTTCTCTTATAAAGCACAGACCGACCCCGCTTCATAGAAGATTACAATGCAATTCTTTTTCCCGAATATTTAACACCGCTAAATATTTTCTCAAACAGTGGACCGAAGTACTGCATGTTTGAGACCAGAAACTATTCCCTGATCGTACCGCAAGGTTATTTGCGGGACATCTTGTCCCATAAACCATTGATTTACCACAGAATAAAATCAAGTTAATAGCGTTCTGAAATTGAGCAAACTTCAAATGTGGCTATTTTGGCTATATAATTTCGACAGCATAAAAACATAGTCAGAAAAAATATTCCTTTTTCTTTGACTGACATTAGCGTGCCCTCGCCAGCAACAGACATACAACAACAAACTTACGTTACATTTCGTGAGAAGACTGTTCAGAGTCCTTACTCAGAATGTCTGCTAATGTAATTGAATACAGTTACACAGGCCCAGGTGGGAAGGTCCATTCTATTTTCTATATTGACTTGCTCAAGGCAAGGAACTAGGCAGCATGTACATAGACATTTTAGTACATCTGAAACAAGCTCCAATGTGTCTCTTTAGTAATGCGATTGTCGCAGGCGGCTTATTCTTTAGTAGACAGTCAATGTTTATTAAAGACTGTTTCAAAGAACTCTTTCCTGTGGCTATTTTGGTACAACTTGTCAAGGATAAACAAATTGGAAGTGAGCAGAGTTGATGACCTATTCAAGCGTTCCTGTCGTGTTCTTGGCCTTTTCTTGCTACAAGTCACAGCTGAATGAGAAACATGGGGCTGATTTAACATAAATATACGTGCAACAAATAGTGTTAAATCTTTAAGCCAGGCATTTGTTTTCTCTTTGACCTAAATTCCACAAAATAAAATAAAAAGTAATGACTTCATGCAGCTATATTACATACATGTAAAATGGTCATTCCTGTTGTTTGTATAATATATATACTGTATATTTGTTTTCCAATATGACTAACAATGCCGAATATCTTGCTGACAATTTTCACACCATATTAATGGTCAATACCTTCTCTTGATATGTCTTTAGGTTACCCATAACACAACTCGAAATAATCGAGTATCAACGTCTTGTACCTAAAATGTCTACTCCTCTATCACAAATACCCAGTTTAGCATACTAGAGAAATAACAAGCTAAAGGATTTACTGGTTAAGGCGAAACTTCCCTCTCTATAAGACAGGTTGTAACACTCATTCTATTTAAAATATATATCCATTGGTTGATTTCTATATCTCTGAAATACCAATATGTAGACTGATTTATTACTAACCCATGCCGAATATCTTGTTGGCTACATAGTTAACAATACTTTATACACCATAGTAATGGTCATTACCCTCTCCCAAGATGTATGTAGGTTACCCATAACACTACTCGAGGTTAAGGTTTATACAGAAACTTGTCTCTGGGAGTTTATCTAGAACATAAGATGGTTAATCGATTTTAATTAACCTACATCCCTGTACCAATGTAATTGCTTTTTAGAAATGTATATACTGCGATGTATATGTTATAATTAAAGGACGCTCGTTCAAATTCTGGGTCTATATCTTCTTTTGACAATAAAGTGCAAAACGGTTAATTACTGATTGAACATACAGAGTTATGTGGGGTATATAACATAATAGCCGCCAGGAAACGTCAAGCATATTAGGCACTATACGGGCATAATCCCAGAACGGGTGTTTCCGGTGGGTTTAAATTAAGGAGAAATTATTGATTATAGATAACAACTGGATGGTTACCATGTCATAGAAAGTTGATTAATTGATTTATGACTGATTGTTGGTTTAAGCCGTGCTTATTGATGTTTCGGTATATTTCAACAATAATTGACCCTGGTACAAACATAAAATGTTTTGATAATGTCGGAATGTTCATCTTGCTCTAAGTAAAGAAAGCATAACAACTCGCCAAATGAACTACCCTTAGCTATAGGGCGTTATATTATACCTCCTAATGACAAACAAATTTAGATTCACCATATGAAACGAGATCTTATTGGCATTTCTTTATTTTCCTTGTTGATCTATTTCAGCAACTGTATTCTGTAAAACATAATTTCTCTAACTCTGTTCACCTTTGAACCGATGTGTGTCACAGACATCCGTGGTATGGGAATCCTGCTAGTCTAAAGTAGTGTTGGATTGTCAAGCCGTTGTTCTTCAGGCGCCACTGGCGGGATCAATAACGGACCTATTGACACGCTAGCGAATGCCATTCGTTAATTTTCGTTTTTGACAATCAATCGGGTATTTCCGGTGATACATCAGGTTATCCGTCACTCCTTGCCTCTATTCTAATAGATTTTCCGTAACCGAAGCCTAATCAAGCGAAATGAAGCTCTAATCGGTTCGGCATTTCTGTTCAATTGACACTTATCGGACACCAAGTAGACGATTTTTCATCTAAAGCGGCCACTGTGTTATCATTCTGTTTACACGATTCTTGTACCATCCACGAAGCATACAGTTGATGCTGAACAACAATAAACAGCTCGAATGGACTTCATTCAATGAAAACATATAAGTGTTGACTTAAGATGACATGTCCTTAATTTTAATTATTACTCATCTCAATGGAATACCAAGACTACTTAATCAATTTGATTTAAAACGCATCGATATTGCAATAAAGAGTTTAAGGAAAAGACAACTGTTTTTTGGCCTACACTTATTGTCTTTATTGCATATTTTCAACGACAATCATCTGTAGTGCACTTGTGATAGAATTAGCATAACCGTTAATTAGTTAATTTAAAAAGCAGAACTGACGTTTTTGTGCTAAAATAAATAGTTATACCATCTAATCGTGGCTATCCCCTATTGTCTGCACTGGTGGATGCTTTCATATCAAGCCGAAAGTGAGGGTTCCGCTCGAAGCGAAACAACAACAACAAACAACCGCTTGTGCATATCAACCTGGTACTAAAACCGCATGTCAACTGAAAACATGCTTAACGTATGTGTTACTCAAAGAGCTATTTTGATATGTATACAACAGATTAACATTGCGCTTGGGTGACCAAGCTTGTGTATACGCCGTGTTGTGACAGATGCCTTTTAATGCATCCATTAGCAAACGGACATAGTGGTGACCGACCATGTTTTGGAACAATGACGTCAGTCCTCTCTGGAAAATTAACTAATTACCGGCTATGCTGACTCGAATGCAAGTGTTATACAGATGCATTTTGTCTTTGAAAAAATGCAATAAAAAGAATAAGTTTACGTCGAAAAACAGTTGTCTTTCCCTTTAACCTGATAATGGTACGACTAGCAATTGGCTTGTTTTGTCCAAACCATGTCTAAGTTTGATTAATTTGATGTTGGAATGACAAGTCTACAGATGGATATATTTTTGCAGGTAAACAATAAAGCATTACGGTAAATAAAGCCTATCTATACACATAATCCCTATAAATAAAGATCAATACATCTGTCAATCCAGGACAATCTCTCAGGTTCAGAGACCAGTTAGCTTTTTAGAATGAGGGCTCCACTTGCCGTTCTGCCATCGATAGACATTCATACACTGTCTTTGACTCGATGTAAATCCAACGGGTTCATGATTGGATTCTATTTGGATTCCTTGTAACATTGTTTTCTCCTTTTCTTTTCTGAGAGAAACTCTTTACACCGGAAGTTTGATTATTGTATAGGTGTGTTGATTAGTGTTATTCTAAAATCATTGGACTTAACCTCTTCACGGGAAGATAGATGCGTAAAATCGGACAAACTGAAGCTAAGAACAAGTCTAGTTTATACAGCTTATCAGTTCTTGTATTGACACCCATACAAACCATTAATCACCTTTAAATCAGTGACGTTACTAATCACTCACCCATGACACATGGCGTCATCTCAAAGAATAACTAGAAAACCCTCGTAGGTCTTTACGCGAAGTAACAAATTAAAGCAAAAAACAGTTTGTACTGCAATGTTTATGAGCTATTAGAAGTAAAAAGGTACACAATGATGTCAAATACTTGATTAGAATGTTTTGTTCAAATGCTACGCTTAAATCAATTCACAGCTTTCAGAGTTCGAAGGTCAAGGCGGCCCCCTGGACTCTCGCTTTTTGCCAGGTGAAAGTCGACTTACAAATTTTGAGTGCTTCTCCCACGAGTATCTGAGGAAAGAGACGATTGACAATTAATCAACAAACATGTGCCAGTGGGATGATCACATCAGAAAAGCCAAAAACTCAGCTTTTGTATTAAACTTTACACAATCTTTTATTTGGCATAGTGTTCTTTGTAGTTTTTTTTTTGTCAAGGTGAATAATTAACTAAAATGTCATTAAACACCCTAAATAGCAACAAGTGCATACACTCTTTAGAATTATACTTATATGACAGTTGTTACATACGAATAAACTGTAAAAAAAATATCTGTAAGGCATATTTTAAAGACAAACTGAATAATAAATTAACATTACGTTTAGTCTTTAAGTCAGTCCTCATTGGGAATTATCTGAGTTCTGCACAAAACATCAAAAGATGCTGAACCTTTTTCATCAACCTCGCGGCAACTCTTTGATCTTGTGCACGTGATTAAAGCATACAACTGTTATGCAACGTGGCATTCACCTACAGCTGTGTGAGAAAAAATGGCGGCAGTAAAAAACAAAGATCGTTAGATCGATTGCAATTCTTTATTTGCCATGACTATTTTAAAGAACTTAATACTTCTTGAAATCCATAAAGATGACAAATGCAATCCCTGTGATACAATAATACTTTAACAGTAGTTAGAATTGCTACCCCTCAATGGCTTGAAATTGTTTGACATGTAAACGACGAAAGATGAGAACATGTTGATAGCATGACAATGCTCGAGCTAACGACTAAGGAAACCAAGCCACCTTTATAATTATAGAGTACATCAAAGTCTACTGTTACATTACACAATAAAATTATGATATTTAGATTTTAACATGCTTCATTCTTTTAAAAAATATGTTTAATCACCTTCAATGAATTTATGAAAATTAAAATTAAAACAAAAACAACGGCACAACTCATAAAAACCGCCCAGCGATTGCCGGAAGTGACTCGCGATTACACCAGGTCATTAGGGGGACTCGATCCTGTGAGCAGTACATAGAAAGAGAATCAGTCGTTAGACATGCTAAACCCTGTACCACGACACATGGTCCTTTATCCTTTGATGTGAGCAAATTTCAAAGTGACGAAGGGGGAAGTGTTCAACACGATGTCTCAAGGCAAACGTTAACCTTTAAGAGTCATTGAATCCGGGACAACTAGACACTTGTACATTATGCCCTAAGGTGATGAGGGGATTCATTCAGTGAAGAAACTGTCATAGTTAGATTATGGTTCAGATATCATAAGCTAGGTTCGGCTCACCGTTATATTTTATATCGAATTTGATTTCATATATCAAATATGAGGCTGAACCAGAATACACAACAGCTGTCAACTAAACTTTTGTGAGGCTTCAAGTGGACAACCTGAATTGTCTTAACAAATACAAACTAAATCAATAAAAAAATAATTTGTTGTCTAATATGGCGGCTTTCTTTTACCATTTTTACACAACAAAACAACAAGACGATGCTTTCACAATCACTTTTGACAACTTGTCAAGTCCGATGCCCACTCGTAATAATATAATTAGAGCATGTAAACATGAAGCCTATGTGAAGCTGTATAATCGACCTGGAACAATTTTATCCGTGTCATTTCCTAGTCGGTTATGTTTCTTGGTTTTCTAAGATTTTTATGGAATTTAGTTTGGTAACTGTCAACATGGACGAAATTCCACCCACACCTGACAAAATGACCATTCATGTATCCAAACTTGTTAGCCTCAGTGATATTATATATGACCAGAGCTCATCTGATCGTTAACGCGTATCTTAACAATAAGTCGGTTTGACACTTTATACGCAATACAGAGTACTGAAAGTAATCAATCTTCTGCCCTACCTTTTGTATAGATTTGGTTTTGTGGGGGTTTCGCTTCAGCGAAAGATGTTACATTCAAGATAAACAGCTTACAATACATATGAACAAATAACGACCGTAGTGTTTACACCAAAATTAAAATAAACATTTTTTGCTTCTCTTTTTGGATAGTTATTCAGCTAGGAAAGAAAAAACAACAACGACATAGCATAAGGCTTTTGTTAAACAGTATCTGTAACCTTAACTACAAGAGCAAACCTAACCTTAAACTAATCAAAGCCTAACCGAAACCTAATCCTTTATTTTACTCTAAGCCCCAACACTAAAATGAATTGATGTCTTACACTTTGAAAATTTTAAGAGATCATTACTCAAGGAATGGCATTGGTAGGTAAATTGCTTCCAACGGCCATAGCCACTAACATTTAACCCCTCATCATTAACCTTTGCTATTTGACGTACGTGTTATGTATGGTTGACTATGCCTGCAGACAAAAGTCTCACTGTCGTTGCCTTCTCCACTTTCAAAGTACGATGCTTGAACATACCCAATCTGTCACGTTGGCATCCCAGAGGGCGAAATTTACTGCCTCCCTCCCACCCCAATAAAAAAATTTCAAAGTACAACGAATGTCAGGAACTATCTTTCTGGAAATCTGCTCAGTATAAATACGTATTGTGTGGGAGTGTCTACAACAATGTCCATTTAAAGAATAAATCGTATTTTATTTACATAAACGTGATACTAATTTCCATAATCCTTTTAGTAATTGGCTCATTTAAATGGTTTTTGCTTGCCGAACAGGGTCTGACCAGGTTTTGTGTGGCCAGGGCGACCAGGTTCTTCTTACAGTGTACGTTTTCCTGTTAAGGTCTTTCTAGAGTTCAAAAATGGACTGCTCAAGTCTGCTTCCTTTACAACAGACAGCACTGAATTTAACAAGAGTTTTAGTAAACCCAACATACGCCCTCATGGGGTGTTCGTGGGATGAACATGAAAACATCGAGCCATCCCGACGAACGGACAGACAGACGGACAGATTTTTAAAACGATGAATCCGTAATAGCAA
>JAVFBX010204947.1:0-12332 GCA_034783855.1 Mopalia kennerleyi | reverse complement strand
TTTTTCAGTGTATCGTACTTGGGAAACTGCCAACTTCTTGGCTGTTATTATACCGTAACAACTGATTTTTTTGCACATTTTACATCAACATATACAACTCAAAAAAGGCTCATTCAGATTTTTAATATCTTTTTTCGTTTGTTAGTTATAGTTGTAAGAAGTTTAAATTTCACTATTTTGACTCATTATTTTTATTTTTGACCGTTAACACAATATTGCAAGAAAACTAAGACAAACAGGAAAAAAAACTGAATGACCTTTTTTGTTTTAATATATTGTTTTATATATTGATGTAAAATTGAACAGTTGACATAAATAGTGTAAACAAAGTAACAATTTGAAAAAAAGGTAGCAAAATTTTTTTTTGTTGTAAGTTTTATAGTGTTGTTCTACAGAAAAAAAAGACAATTCAGAATATATATATATACATGTCTTGCAAAATTCACAGTAGTTTAGAGGCAAAATGGTGAAATGTAAAAACACTCTGTAGGGAGGGTTAGAGTATCCTTAAGTGCAAGAGAAAACAGCATGAGTCTGTTTGTGACAAACAGCCTTTAGTCAGGGGGTGCTGTATTGGGAAATTTAATGTTCCTCCATTGTAAGGTGAAGTCCTACCTTTTGCTTGTTTGTTTGTTTGATTGGTGTTTAACGTCGTATCCTACCTTTTGAGGAGTAATTCTTGCTGTGACATGTCCATCGTCAAAAACTGAAGCTCTTTTTGAAGCACTTGTATACTGAAACCAGTAATAATAATTGATCAGCCAGGAATTTATTGTTTAACCGTTATTTGGATAGAGGAATGGATGGACTGGTGTTAAAGGATGTTTCACTAATATAACAATAATATACTCAGTAAAGTATTTGTTTTGAAAATTAATATTACTCCATTGTTAAATACTATGAATAAAATTGAAACATGTTGCCTTAATAGCCATGGGTAAACATAGAAAACACAAGATTTAAATATGTCAATTAAAAGACAACAGCAGCAACACCATTTTTTTAATGAAGCGTTGAAAAGCCATATATATGACAGTTTTTTTTATTGGTATTTTATTTTATACGTAATGTTAAAATTAATAATCTGCAATTTAAAACTCTTAAAGCTACTGCAGCCTACCCAGAACACATACAAAAAAAATGTACAAACCTTTCCATAATTTTTTCAACATCTCCTTCATCTGTTAGCAGTATCTGATCTGCAAAATAGTAAGTAGTCCAAATCTATCAAATATATACACATATTACTTTTTTTACCTAGTTGGAGGCCAGGCTAAAAATTGTCCAAGTATCAGACTTTATATGTGGTCAGTGGTCACTAATTGCTTAAGATACAGAAGGCACCAAAACTAAACTGAATTTTGAATAAAGATTTTATCATTTCTTTGGTTTGTTTGTTTGGGGTTTAACGCCGTATTCAAGGGTATTTTACTTATATGACGATGGATTGTCCACTTCATACTACTCCTTGCCTAACTGCAGTAGAAAACTGAGGGAATACCTTTTAAAAACCACCCCGCGATTGCTGGATCCACATCATGTCTCACTCATATACCTGATGGTCGACAGATGGACTCGATCCCATAAAGGGTAGATTGAAGTAGGATTATTAAGCGCATATGCTCCCCCTAAACCATGGCCATGGGCCATTTCTTTGGAGAAGACCATTACTGGAAACTGCCAAAGTATGATTTATATAAATGAAAAATGCATCAGGCTTTATTTCAGAAAACTTAAACACTATAGACATTCTCAAACAAATATTGAGTCAAGAGTTAATCAGTAAACAGTTGGGCAATATTTTTAAAAAGTTGTTTACATACTTGCTTCAGTAGCTATATGATGGTTACTGAGGATGCCCTGTAGTTGTTCCTTGGACCTTAAAAGAACGGGTGTTGTCAGTTGCTCAGGGGGAGGTAACTCCTCATAACACACCTCACTACCCTCTTCAGGGAGATCAGCCTGAGAAGAGCTGGGGCCTGGTAGTGCCATTGCACAGAAGTGATTTTAAACTTGTACCTGCGTCAAAAAAGAAAAGAGGCACCATATATTGGCTCATCACAAAAAATGGAAAGGTGATTAATAGTTTTGCAGGTATATAGTTGGGTATACCTTGGGTATACAAGTTTAATACTAGTAGATATTATTATTTTTTAGGTAAGCTTATACCATACTGTTTTTGTTTACAAAAGGCCAACAGTAACGTGTTATGTCTCAATGGCAATCAGGAAAATATTGAAAGCAGTGAAGACAAATTGGGTCTCTTTATTTGCATGGTCTTTCTTGCGTGTAACTTGACCCACTGCTTATAAGTTATACCACAGAAGTGCATGGTTGTTCATGAGGCAAACAAGCAAAACAATTGTTATTTGTATCACTTTTTTAATATGCATAGGTTCTAAGCTCAGCCTTTACCTTATAGGAAAGGAAAGATGAGAAATCAGCTTTCACAATAATTCGTGACTGTAACACATTAGAGCATGAAAGGCTCAATAACTTCATAATCACCCCTGGAAAAAAAGTTAAATTTCTCGCGACCACTAATTTTCAGGTAAGAAATTTCTCACCAGATTCTACATACGGCGATTATGGTTTAAAAAAAATGTTAAACATCATGTACTATAGGATTAACTTTTATGCGATAAATTCAACTATTTTCGGTTTGACATCAATATTGAAGTGAGTTTTATAAAAAATTATAATAAACAAAAGTGTTTTTTTTTAATTTCTCGCCAGATGTAGGATTTCACGCGACCCACGGTCGCATGGTTACATGATTTTCCAGGCTTGTTCATAATATTAGACAAACTGAATATGGTGTGTTTCTAACATTCTCTAGGCCTCTAGTTTTCAAAATTTGTTTTTGTGTGTACCACAGAAAACAAAAATAATACACGATTTCCTTACCAAATCAAAACATCAGCATGGTCAGTCATTGCTTCTGCCTTTGACATTTAGTCCGTTTGGAAAACCTGCGTAGATAATGAATCTCCCATAACCTGACAATTCCAGGCCTTATTCTTTCACTCATTTCAGGTTACGTGGATATTACGCAAACAAAAATTCACGTTAACAGTCACTGTTTATGAGAACTAAGACAATGTACGTACATGTCTACAGTGTATGTACTACATAAGCCGCAATCTACCTACACAAGGACTCTCATATGCGGTCAGAAGTATTTGTTACGACTCTACAGCCAACCAAAAGCACCATTAAACTCTTTGTTCTACTTTAGCTCTGTTTCAGCTTATGTTATTTAAAGTGTTGACCATTCACAGTAAATGAAACCCTGGCTTCAATTGGTTCAAGTTTACCTTGACTGCACTCCATGTGCCTTGCTTTGCCCAGATAATGACTGGATTAACTCTTTGTCTTGATACGGACACACGGACAAGCTACATGTGATAGGACCTATTTTGACAGTCATGCCTTGTTTAACCCACCCGTGGAGCATTCACAGGTTGGTCCATTGGTTATAAAGACCTTATTTGTGAATGATATTTGATAACAAGAGCTCAAGTGAGTCGCAATATACGCCGGAAGAAATCTTGCCACATGGAATATTAAAATCAAGTTTGAAAATAATCCACTCGAAACATACAGAAACAAAGTTATATTTTGCCACCAGGTGGCGCCACATGTTGCCCAACCTACGCCAAAAAAATCCCGAGCACCATCTTGTCACATGGAACACACCTACCAAATTTGGTTTGAATTCAATAAGCAGTTTTCAAGTTAATGTCTGGAAACAAAAAAGTTGATGGACGGACTGATTTTGCCACCAGGGGGCTCCACATGTTGTCTGACATATGCCAAAATCAATCCCGAGCTACGTCTTTTCACATGGAACACACATACTATATTTTTGAATTCAATAAGCGGTTTTCAAGTTAATATCCAGAAACCAAAAAATTGATGGACGGACTGATTTTGCCACCAGGTGGCGCCACATGATGTCCGACATATGCCAAAATCAAGCGACATCCTGTCCAATGGAACACACATACTAAATTTGATTTGAATTCAATAAGTGGTTTTCAAGTAAATGTGCGGAAACTAAGAAGTTGACAGATAGACTGATTTCGCCACCAGGTGGTGCCACATGTTGTCCGACATATGTCAAAATCAATCCCAAGCGACGTCTTGTCACATGGAACACACATACTAAATTTGATTTCAATTCAATAAAAAAACTCTATGATATTATATGATAATTGATGGTTACACAATTTAGTATACATTAGCACATTGAGACAAACTAAATATGGAATTTTCATGATAGTTGACGAATTTTAACAATCAAACTCATAGTTCATATGCGGCAAAACCTCACTGTGTATACAGATTATTAAACTCGTTTCCTTTAGTATAAATTACACTCTCGTATATTCAGTTTAATAGCATAAAGTACTGTTCATCACCGTAATGCAATTATAAACTTAATGCAAGAAGTATCGCATTACGGGCCTCAACAGGCCCCAATTACGAAACACCATATACTGACAGACCTTGGCTTAGTTTTAAGTTTAACAGATTTTTTTGTTCCGATAGCCTTGTATTTAGCTGCCTACCATTCCCCAATATATACAAGACTCACAATCAGTACACTGTTTGTTATATATCACTCCACACTTTTGTTCCTAAACTAGTAAGTTGCGAGGTGTTTTATCAATTTATTTTTCAAAATATCCTCATCGGTTTTCCCGACAGACCTGCAAAACAGGTTAATGTAATAAGAGAAAGTGAAGTTAGATAATTCATTTGGCTACACACTGTATCCCATAAAATAATGTGTTCCAAAGTGTTCCTGATTAATCAGCTACCCATATAGGTTGATCGATTGATTGATTTGTGTTTTACGCCGTGCACTTACATATGATAGCTATGCATTCCAACAATAATTGACTCAAACACAAGCAAGATGTAAAGCATATCCATAATGTTGGAGAGTTAATTCCCCTCCAGTGCTTATTAAACACAGCATTGCTACTCTTCATATAAACTACCCAAATTGGAAGTGGTGCTAAATAAATTAAGAATTTTTTAATAACAGATTCGGAAAGTAACATTATCTGCCTAGAATACTTACTTGACGCGATGACATAAACGATCATATAGAATAAAGTAAACGCATTGGGGGAATGATATTTATGGCAGTTAATAAATCCCAGGTGAAACTATATGGATAAGCTATAACAGGTACATCACAGCTGACAGAGATCATTTAAATAAACGATTGAATAGTGCATTTTTAATAAATTTGAATGTTTCTTTATCGCTTGGGTACTAATCCTATCCAAACTTTATGTGTGATTGAATCCAAATTTACAAACAATACAGATTTCAACCATTATTATTTGCTATGTTGCATCACAGTAAATTATATAAGATATAGAAGGTTACAAACATTTCGATAACAAGTCTTCACGAAAGTTTTATGGAACGCGATAGATATCGCTCTGGATTGAGTGGACGGTTATAAAGCCAGTCTGGTCATTTAATTCAGTGGTAGACATTCTATGAGGAAAACAATTAGATTGTTGGTCACCACCGGAAAGCCAACGGCACTATTAGTGTGAATCGGGAGACAAGTGAAACAATCGATCCACGTGTCTCATACATTGATTTGGAGACAGAAACAGGGTAGGCCCACCTGCACCACCACTACAAGCTACTATAAATCATTTAGTCGTTACAGTGTACAGAGACAGAACTGTAACTTTCAGAACTAATTTGCTGCTACTATCTGTGCAACATTATCCGTCAGGTAACACCTGAGGGTATTCTACGTGTTTTCTGGTTCCCTACTTACATACATCACTCCCTCGGTCTACTGTATTAGATCTGTGTCGTGTTATTGTGAGAGTAATTCTGTCAATTTTCTGCCACTGCCGGTAACATTTGATTAAAGGTGAATGCCGTCTAACCTCCATGCCCTTACGTACAGCCCGCTTGGTCATAAACCAGGACCATTGTGAATATATAAATGTATTGATATTCGCTAAAACGGTGTAAAGTGTGCCAGCGAAATTACAGCTGTTTAAATACACCGGGACTATGCTATGTTGTCTTTCAGCTTTATATCAATCCAGTTCCTTTCTTAAAGAAACCAGAGTCGCCCCAATCAAACAAATTATAAAGATACTAAGTTTAATCAATTTTCAATTTATGTTTACCTACATTACGTATTTTTAGATTTGTATGCACCTGGGTTTTTCGTGAAAGTAGAGCTTCCTCGGTAATTGCTCTTAAGACAGTAATGACGCGGGTTGATCCCAAAGTTCCCAGTCTGCGTTGAAAAGCTAGATGGTACTTGATGGTTAAAAATTGCGCCGAAACGGGACTGTGATACTTAACTTATATACAGTCATTAAATGTCCGAATAAAGTTAACGCATGGGCTGTGGGTGTGGTGTCGCACTAATGTCAGACCAACTCAAAGATACATGGCATAGGTATCGCGCTGATATGGTAAAAACCAAGAAAAAACATAGTTATTACATTGACTTTATATTACAGGAAACAAATCACCCTAAACGTACCTTCAATCGCAAATAGAAAAAGGTTACACTTTATCAATCGGCAAAATACAAAACAACAGTGTATCAAGTACAGATTAAAACACAAACAGCATAATTGTACTAATAAATTCAGAGGCGTAAAAACTCGAGCTGTAATGCTACACTGATTACTCACACCAGGACCATGATCATTGGTTTCAACAATTTATTAACTTGGTAGCCTAATTGTGTGTTTGTGGGCAGACATAAAAGAAGTAAGGGCTAACTACAGTCATATGTCAGTTCTGACCTTTCGAAAAGTGTGATTAGATAAGCCGCAGATATACTGGCAGGGTAATGTCTGGAATGAAGCAATGCTCATATGATACGCCCACTTCAAAGACATACGGAATGAGTGAAAGGAAATTTCCACCTCAAAATTCAAAACATTGATCTGAAGTGTGTTTTTATGCATCAAAATCAAAGTTAAAAGCCTGGTATTTAACTGAATGCGGCATTAAATACTCTTCGAATAGGTTTACATAAGAACAAACTACAATCCTTTAGTCCTCGGGTTTTCCTGTACACACTTAGTGTACTGTCCGGGATCCTCTTTCCGTGTTTATAAATAAGTCGTAAATATCAGCAACAGCTATCCCCTCAGCTAATTGTTTAACCAGAGATGTTTCCACGTCAGGCGATCTAAGTCAGTTACTGCGGCTACATGTAAATCAATGCGTACTTTCCCCCATGTGATGAAAGATATGAATGTTTCGTACAACGTAGCTTATTCAACAAGACATATGGCACCAGAGCTGGTGTTTGTACACATATTTAAGCTTGAAATACGTATTCAATCAGGCTTTCTGTTTTACCAAGACTAATTGTTTTTATTTCATCGAAAAATACTGGTAAATTATAGACATTCTACGTGTTCTTAAAAATGCACTCTAAAAACTACGCTCAATAGATGCTGAAATATTTAAAGAGCACGTGTATGAGACTAAAATCATATTCTTTTTGGAAGTCGCCTCGTATTTAGCGGTCTTTGTTACAAGTACGATTTTGTACAGTAACAAAGTGGAAGGTCAACACATCATCTTCAAGGTGAAGATGGCTAACATTCAATATATGTACAGCGTATAACACAATAAACCCATTGGAAGGAAATGAATCAATACTGTTCATAAGGGCAGCTTGGGATTGATCTTAATCAACGTATGCAACGAATCTTGTACCAAATCTGAAACTGATGTATTGTTTGAAAAGGTGTTTATTTGAGATCCATAGTTCTATGACTAATTAAAACAGGTAATGGGATTTTTAGTTGTTGTAGCATGTATATCTTGAAGTTTAACGAGTTACACTAAAACTACACTTAAAATAGGTTTAGGCACTAGCAGAGCTTGGCACAGATTAAGTTGAAAGTAAACATACCAGATTACTTTATGAAATGGCCTTTTATACATAAATGCGTAGATATTTGTAGGTTGACGCTAAGAATCAATAGATTTTTTCTCTTCTTATTGACTTCAAAGTGTATGCGTTTTTAGATGCTGGATATGACCAGTGCACAGTCAAAACACATTGTGTGATCCGAATATCCTTGCTTTTTGTATTGGCGGATTCCACATACAATCTGAAGTCTGAAACGTGTTATACTTAACGTAAACAACAAAGTAAGGATTATACGTGACCTGCAGCTTTTAATCCAACCCATTTAGACCAAGGGGCTGAAATCAAAGAAAACTGGGACTCAGTTATTTTGCGTTTGCACTAGACTGCTGAATGCATTTTCATTATTGCCAATGTTAGTCCAACGGCATAATTGATTTCTATAGACACAAACACAGTCTGACTTTCTTGTTACACAAAAGCAACATACCTGTCTATGTCATTTTAAGATAAGATTTTAGAAGCCCACGGATCCCTTAAGAGTGGACAGAACAAAACACTTTCTAAGGGCCAAAAATATCAAGAACACATCCTGGTGCAATTAATATCACATTTGGAATAGTATTACAGCGTCAAAACAGTTTACAAATCTCTCCCAAAATGTCATGCAGCATGGTTAAATACATTGGCAAGTGATGACCACCATATTTATATGTATGATACTAAATAGGCTTAATTTTTTCCGTTGCAAAATATCTTTGATTTCTCGCCATGACATTATGTTTTCCATTAAAATTTTTGGGCTTAATTAATCCGATTTGAAGAATCTTGGGAATGTCTTATCCTGTTCTTTTCTTCTCTTTTTTTCATCTAAGATGATTTCCTACACCCATTTGGGTATGTGCGGATTCTCTTCGAGTGTACTGACCGTAAGTACAGCGTAAAACCCCAAACAACCAAAACGAATAAATTCTAAAGACTATATGGTGTTGGAACCATCTCCAAAAGAAATGAAACACCCTTCAAATGGGAGCGTCTTATTTGAGGAAGATATTTCACTTGTCATCACCAAGATATTTTCCTACAAGCACATGCACCTTAACCTGTACTTGTGTTTTTTCCGAACAAATATAAGACCTCGAAAAACATGCAAGGCTTCAGGTTTGTTTTAACACACAACAAGGCGTAGATTCCAAGGAACGTTTGCGTTAATTGTCCTTGACAGACTCTAAGGTAATTAACCAGGAACTCGTCATCGTCCACGTCGGTTGTGATTTACTGACTTACAGGAACAACAGTTACACTGAGAACTGTGTCGTCTGAAATCCATTGATTTATTAGGACAACCCCCAGACATGAACATCACATAACCATCTTGTACTCAGTAACATGCTAGAAACTCTAAATCATCTTCTCGTTAGAGCTAATTTAGTCCGAAGACAGAACTGTAAATGACAGAACTTACTTTTACCACTATTTGCAGATCTTTATCTCTCAAAAATCACCCTAGGCCATTCTGACACGTCTTATGCAGAGATTTAGCCGTTTTAACTAATAAGCTGTAGATATTCAGTCGGGGAAACTGATTTTTAAAGTATACCTTTCTCATATTACACCCGCATAGAATAGGCTGGTTACGGGCATTTGGGTCATATAAACTCAGAACTTACCAAATCCAAGACAATCAGATGAAATGCTGGTTTATTTCGGTGACATTATAAATGAAGTGACCGCAGTCGTTATTACACACCTCTGCTTGAATTAATCCAGAATATGATCAATCTGAAATAAAATAAACACATATTCCACCAGCTGAGATTATTACACTATAATAATACTAATTTTTAGTATTATTTAGCTGTTAAACATTTCTTCTGCCGTCATCAACATAGCACATTCGGTACAGTATCCCTGCGCTTTTTGCATGGTGCTACTTTTTGTTAAAATAACTTTTAAGTTATACATTTTTAAGTGAAAATGATTGTTATGTTTGTCTCATCGATATTTAAAAGCTGGTAGTTTTATCTCTGCGTATATAGGTGTACAACCTAATGGGATTATGGGAATTAACATATTTCAATTTGGGTTTTCATAGTGTTATTCTTCGTAGTTCAATGCTCTTCGGTAATATTAAAAGATGATTTATTTATGATCAAATCAATCCCCAAATTTTAAAACATTAGTTCATAAAAATTATTTCCCCATAATGTGGCACCTGCTAATTTTTTTTATCAATTACAGTGCTGCTCCTGAAATCACATAGCGAAACTTCTGTTTCATGTTAATGTTATTTTGTAGAATAAATTGACTTTGCACGCTTAGTTGTTATAAAGCATTACAGATACTATTGCTTGCTACCAATTTTCGCTTTCTCTTTTATAGCCAATTGATGAAACAATCAAAGAGATTCAACATTGGCTTTCCGCTTCCAAGCCAACTTTACCGGCGCTGTGAAGGCCAAAGCTACACTATGCATTTGTTCTAGCGATCGACTTAGTTATTATTAAAACCGAGATCTGAGGTAGCATTTACATCAATTAACCAGACAACGACACTGTACTAACAATAAAACTGTCACATCAAAGCCGAGTAAACCCCCTCCAATGCATGGCTAAAAATATTATATTCCATCTGTAGTTAGCAGTCCACGTTTGTAACGTTTCTGTATTTCTCAGAATATTACTAGAGCCCGACACCATGTGACACACCACAAGTCTGACATCCCACAAGTCGGACTGCACACTAGTTTGACACGGAGGGATACACCACAAGTCACTATTCCCACACCCTATACCGACACCATGACTAACAATTGATATCGCCCTTGCTCATTATATGTAAACGGGAAAATTCAGGAAAGTTATGTAATTTTAATCAAACTGTGAAAAGTAACTTGAACTCTTTTCGTAAACTAGCCCTCGGTTGACTGACAACATACACTAACTAACGTTTTTATAAACCCCCACATGTTTTAACTGGAATCAACCTAAAGAACCTTGTAAATACATCCAAAGCAAATGGTTATTTTCATATCTTTGTAAAAATTGTATAAATATTCAATTTGTCTGAACATTACATTAAATGCTTAAAAACGGTCTTAGGATCTAGACCGAAACGTTGCGTGTTAATAAATCTAGAAGTTGTTAATCCATAACAATGTGTTCTATACCTACCAGCTTCTAAATGCCACTCAAAGCAGTTATACGACAACATCATGGAGTTGAGGCAGTCAACGACATCAACAAATTGAGTAATTTAGATAAAAGATATGTGAAATCATCCAATGACCTTACCTTTCTACTGAGGTGCAGGGATACAGCTATCATCCCTAAGGGACTTCGACTTAAACAACCAGTTCAAAGTAAAGCCGCGGAGAAGATTGCAACTAAAGCCAGCCAACTTTTAGTGACAGAAAGGATAAAACACCACCGGAAGATAAAATTAACCACACTAATACAGATAGAGACTCTACAAACCAACCTCTGTGAACAACTAGACCCAGTTTTGTACAACAATCTTAGAGAATCACAAATCAAGTCCAACAACACACTGAGTGACAAGATAAAAAAGAACCAACTGAACAAATTCGGAAAACTTATAGAAGAGAAAAGTAAAACCAATCAGTCACAAAACTTCTCAAGAACTGAATATGTGAGGCGCATAGTGGTTAACTTAAGCAGCAAACAGCTAACTGTGGACCAAACATCGCTGTTATCAAAGGGCCTTAACTTTGTACCTACTCTAGCTCGGAAAAACTGTGATGACTTCATTATTAACATTAAAAAGGGTCTGCAACAATTAGCTCCTGGTGGGAACATTGACTATATACGTCATCAGATCAACGATGTCCTCACAAAAACCAATCAACAGAAAACTAACCTCACCACAGGAGAACGTAAGTCCACCAAAGAGCTTCGAGATGATAAAACTATCACCATTACTCCAGCAGATAAGGGAAGATATACAGTTATCATGGACAAAAGCCATTTCGACAGCCTAGTTAGTAATCTGTTAAACGATGAGACCACATATAAGAAAATTAAATCTGACCCTACAGCACGTATTGAACGACAGCTCAAAGCCTTCTTAAAAACTTTGAAATTTAGAAACGAAATTGACCAAAATATGTACAACCATCTCACTATCTCCCACCCCAGTCCACCATATGCGAGAGCCGCCGTCAAGATACATACAGACCCGGTTAAAGTTCGACTATTGGTATGTTCCAGAGACACAGTTCATTATAAAACAGCTCAACACCTCTCTAAGATTCTGACACCCCTCGGGAAGACTGCTGACTCCTATATCAAAGATTCTACAGAATTTTGTCATAAACTTCGTCTTATAACTGACCCATGTAAGCTTATCAGCTACGATGTATTGGACCTGTTTACAAGTATCTCGCGCGATGATGTTCTTAACACAGTACGCAATA
>JAVFBX010204936.1:0-12333 GCA_034783855.1 Mopalia kennerleyi | reverse complement strand
GCAGTGGCTGATCAGGAACGAAACTACCCAGAGTTCCTCACAACTAAAAATACACGTATCTGAAATGTGACGTCACCTTTTTTTGCTGGTCTACAATGCCGTGGACATTACTATACGGCAGTTGCTTACTTCTAGTTAATAGACTTCTGCTGATATCTAATACATTCAAAACGTGGAGGCCAACAACTTCCTATATGTGTGATTGGAGCTTGGGGACGTTTGTAATGTAAAATACGCTTTGAAAATATTCAAAGTGTGTTTATATAATTACACCAACATGTGTTTGTACAAAACTGTTCAATACGATAAAATATTGTATCGGTTAAGGTTTGAGTTAGTTAGTAAACAACATTCGGTTATTTTCTTTCTCCTGTCCAAGGGGGGATAACCACACAGCTTCACAGATGAATCGCTTTTATTTTCAGAAGCTCTGTCCGATTTATGACGTCACAACTGCATTAAACGCCTTTCGCTAATGTTTAGGAGAATAGTTCACCGCTTTACTCACGAAAGCGTGCTTGAATAAAATGGAATAGAATAGGCCTATATTTTGCCGTGGGGCCGAGTATTTTTTATAAAATATTATAAATTTGAAAAAATCTTTTGAAAACTGCAAATATTTTCGATTAACGATGGTTCGATTGACTGCGGTCATAGTTTTTATTCGTGTCGCAATAGCAATCCATCTAATGCAATAATAAACACAGATATATAAATGCTTGAGGTAATTTATTTAAATGCCATAAAATAGAATCTTTATTGAGATCATTTTTGAAAAAAAAAAATACCCATAACCGTTTACATTTTAACATCGACACTTTTGTATACTGCCAAAGCTCCATTGGTGACGGATTATAAGGTGGCACATATGGGGAGTTAGAAAGTGGCCTCCGTGTTGTCCGCCTTAAACATTTTCAGGCGATTCTTCATTTGATAGTGAAGTCTGGCAAAAACTTAAACACGCGACAGTTTTTTTTCCTTATAAAACACAAAACGTTCGTTGTAATTCTCTTCAGTCCATTATTAAAGGCGAAAATGCATATGTATACTTTAATCTCTTAAACTGAGTTGCAAAATATTAATGGGCGTCTTGAACCATTCTGTCACGACTGTCAAAAGGGATACACCCCGTGTTGTGAAAACCGACACAGCTTGTATAATGCTACCTATTAAGCACTCGTGGATTAAACCATTTTGTGGCTTTATTTGTCGGTCACATAGGATTCAAAAGTAATGTTTTACAAAACAAATTAGCCTTAAAAGCGCGGGAAGTTACCACACGGCGTTTGGATTTATTTGAATTATAAAAAGGCTTTGTTAAGTTTTCTTTCTGCGAAACATATGTATATACTTGTTTCGGTCCTGACGTCTGACAAGTCTTGACATTTTGTTATAGGCGTTTAGCTACAGCCTATTTCTCTTCCACTCAAATGGCATTGTGGCGATAAGCGGGGATCCCCCTCACGAAAAACCACATAGGTGTATTACATGTAGGAAAATAGGGACACACGAACCAAAAATCAATCCTGCAACACTGACCACTCCGATAAAAATGAATCTAGAATACAAGTGTTACTATGATAAAAACTAAGGTCGTGTCTTTAATTTTGGTAATGGGTGTCCGTCATCCCGGTTCAGCTCAGGTGTCTGATTTATTACTAAATGGAGCTATTTTGTATAACTTCATTCTACATCTTTCACCTAAATACATTGCCGGCTGGCCATGTGCAGTATTTGCAAGCCTATATTTTCGGTGACAATGCATTGAATTTATTTTCTGATATTTTGGTAAGCTTCATTTCTTCACAATTCCATCTTCGTGTATCGATGTCTGTATTCGCATAACACCATAGTATTTACTATATTTGAGTATTCCGTTATTGTCGATATTGAATTAGTAGTTACACTGGAACATTTATCTATATCTTATCGCATGTAACACAAAACGTACTCCAATCAACACTCTTAGAAAAATATGAATCTAATAAAACGCTTTAAGGTCTGGCTGGACCACTTGCATGGGCTCAAAATGAACAAAATTTTTGTATTGCTTGGATTAAAAGCTAGGTATTCATGCTTTATGTTGGGGGAAAAAAATAAATCGAAATTCTGATTACAAAAAGGAAAATTGGAGCCTATAATTTAGTTTTATATTGTAGTCGCAAAACTTTAGTGCCTATTTCCGGCTCTCCAATTTAAAACAGATTCTACATTTTCCAAGGCGTATTACTATAGAAAACTATTCATGTTAGAAACTTCACATTTGTACCATTGTAAAGAGCACAATGCGATCTAGTAAATGGTGTCTCATTTTTTAGTTCGGCCTAGATTTTTTAAAATGTTTTCTGAAAGTTGTATTTTACATTTGTCTAAATACTTTCCGAGGTAGGATAGACAAAACATTCCACTGGGATCGTTCTTATCAAAATTTAAAAGAAACGAGACACTCTTTACTAGTTCAAGGACTATTCTACTCGGTCAACTAATTTATGGAGTCTTATCGTTATTGAACTTCGAGAAATAAACCATGAAAATGCCGGCTTTTTTTGTCTATTGACATTTACTCATTTTGAAATATTTTAAGAAATAATAATTGACTTTTCACAACATACACATATAGGTTATCCTGAGTATTCAAGCTTTCCAAAAACATATACATATATATTTGGTACAGATTTATATTCGTCTGCATAAGAGACTAAATACAACGGGTGTTCTCAAAATCAACCAAGGCGTCCAGCAAGACCTTACGGTTCTTCAGGTATGGCTCTGGTGGAACCCTTATGGTTCTGTAAGGAAACCTGACGGCAAGTGTTCCATATATTTCTCCCTTTCTTTTTATATCGAAAACCCGTTTATGTCGTAACGGTGTTAATATATAGAAGCAATATTTTTCTAAGAGTGTACACTTGGTAAGATTATTCTCTCCTGACTCGCTCGAATTGGAACAAAAATTGTGTAATGCATGATAAGAATTACAGGAGAAATAAGGCATATGGGATTAGTGAAGTTAAATGTATTTAGTTGTTATATAACATTTTCAGCGACAAAAGTTTACGTTTGGAATTGTTATCGTAAAGAACTTGTGACATATGTGACAGTGCCTTGTTCACATCACAAAGGCTAATGGACGATATTTTGAGCAACTCCACAATACTATTTTCACACCATCCCATGTGTTTATTTTCATAACACCCTATTATTTACGCTCTTAGAATATTACATTAAGTTGCAGGAATATGTTTAGAGATGACATAAATAGAAGTCCTATATATGGTAAAAGAATGCAGGCTTTCTCTGATCAGTAAAAGCATTGTCAGTAGAATATCTTATTTTCCTTCAGGTAATTGTTTTAGGTTGAAATCCATGTGTACGTAACGTGTTTTACGCCTGCTATAACCATCATTAATTACATGCATTCGACAAAACTTTTAATAAAACCTGTTACATGTAAGTGCAAAGCTAAACCGCTAATGAATTCATAAAGAGAAGTAAGTCTTTGTTTAAATTACCTATTGTACACTCTTAAGCCAGATGTCTGACCCAGTTGTTAGGAAACTGAAGAAAAACTACCAATAGGCCTGTTCACGTCAGAACTAATCAAGGAAATTAAGGAAGAATCTTTTGTAGTAGGGACTAAACATACGTCACGGGGCGTGTAGTTCTCATGGCATTGTCTGAGACCAGGCAAGCCGTCGATGACTCAGAGTTTGTGCCAAACTCTCCAGCCACCAGAACTAACAGCCAAGGAAATATCATAACAAACCCGTAAAATTATGACAAGTGTTTTCAAGAAGGTAGGCTAAGGTGTTTGTTGTATCCAGGATTTAATTCAAATGGACACCGTGTTTTAGGCGTCGACATATTGCCCCAGTTCCTCTGGCATACGAGTTCAGCGAGGTCTTTCTGCTTCTTGGTGAACGTGATCTTTTGGAAAACGATAAAAGTACATAGTCATGATTTTGCCTATTGGAATATTGTTTCCAACGAAGCCCTTTGTTTCACCACTTAATTTCATTTCATTTGCTTTACACGCAGGGTCGCCACGAGACATTTCGGGCCCCAATGCAAAAGGAAGCTTGCCCCCTCTCCCCCTGCCCCCTCTCCCCCTTCCTCCAATACATCATCAAAGGCCCTGAGAGCTTTTATTGACCTTTTCTTGAAACCTTGTTTTTTTTTATATGCACCACACTTAACTGTCATTCACATATTCCCGAAACCACACATTTTATTTTATTTTCTATTGCTCCAGGTACACCCTCGTTTCTTTCCTCGTTTCGCTTGTGGTCCCCGGGGCGCCGCTTTGTGGGCCTGATGACCGGTTTGAATATTAAGAACGGTACAATCCTCTAGCAATAATTTCTCCACTAATGTGCGTCCATGTGCTGATATCAGGGCGTGCCTAAGATCCCTAAGAGCAGTGTCTCCTGACCTTCGCCCGAATCGTGCTCACTTTTCCATTGCTGACGTCATAGCCAGATTTAGTGATCGGCCTTAATATTTCTCTATGTCAGTTATTCCATTATTTAAACCACTTGTTCACTTTAACGATAACATAAATTGGACAGACAGAGGTCCTTCGGCAAGATTCAGCAATGCTTGACATGTTTTGTTAGTTCTGTTGTCCTTAAACAAAACTTTCGAGTTTCTTATTTGGGTGGACTACCACACATTATTGTTAAAAATGTATTACAGACTATAAGTTTGTTAGAACACGCCTAGTTTATAGCAAAGTAGCTAAGAATTACATAACACCATTTCATGCCTTTTAACGTCTATAGTTATTATCAGGGGAGTTGATAACTTTTCGTTTCTTTGTCACAGTCAGGTTGTCAGAATAACCATAAAATCAAACAAAACTTATGTGGGTAATTTATGGATAAAATACACAAATTTAGCGCCCGTGTGTCTAGCCTTCACATAGAGAAAGATTCGCATCCTTTACATGGATGACATATTTGTGGTAGTCCTGCCATGAGCCGCTGTATCTTCCTATGCAATGGTCAGTATGTGTAAGGCGAGACTTCCACATTTCTATCCCTTGCTGTAATTCGAAGGAAAAATGTGGCAAAAATTATATTGGACTATGGTAGAAACACGTAGACCAATCAAAAAGGCGTTTACACATCAAAGTCTACAACAAACAAGCGTGGCGCCACTGCCAATTGATATGTCTGTGATGACGTCAGGACTCGTGAATGGAACTAATATCGTGCATGTATATTACATATACAGCCTACTTGTCATCCTGTGTTTAGACCGCCTCTTTCGTATTCTAAGAAAGTCCCAATCTGATTGGGTAGAGTAAAGAGAGGTCATCCGAAAGTAGCTGTTGTCAACTCTAGCTAACTCGTGTTTTATCGCCTATGGAGGCAAGGTAAGAGAGGAAGAGAGGCTTAATGCGACGATCTTCTTTTCCGCCTTGCCTCGGGAAGATGACTTATATAGGCCGATTGACCTCAGAAATCACCCAAAGCATGTGCGATTGAACAAAGTGGCTACTTTGGTGCATATAAATTGACAAGGAAAGGAGGTACAAGTTAACTGAGAAAGTATGAAGGATACAAAGTTTCAGCACTATAGTCCCAAGCTATAAGCTTTCAAAGATTGAAAAAAACACATTCGCGCATTTTCACCAGCTTTATGAGCAAATTTCAGGAGGCTGCATCTCGATAACGAAACGTCGTATAAGACTAATCTTTTGTGTGTGGTGATTTTTCACACAATGGATTATTTTGATGAATTTCATGAAAATCTGAGAGGATCGAGCCGGGACCACTGGTTGACTTAACATGGAATGACCCTGTACAAATATACTGTCCCTTTTAAAAATGTGTGATTTATCGTTCTACAGAAATTCTTCAAATCCGTTTCGTTCAAATGGATAAAATAACGATGCACACTTACTTATGTGTCTACCGTCTAAGGCTTTTGGGCACGCAAATGGATCGGAATGAAACGACGAAACTTCACAGGGGCACCCAAGCGCCACGTTTTTAAACTCTGTTGTAACAAACAAAAACATAACAGTTTACAATAATGTAAATTCGTGAGAAGAATAGTTTTACAAATAAGTTATAAAAAGCGACAACTGCATACAAAGTAGGTCCATATAGGAATTGTCATAACAATAATCCAGTTATTGATTGGTGTTTACCGCCGTCTTCTGGATTATTTCAATTATATACGACGGCAGTGTATTCTTTAGTATATCCACACTAACAGAAGCATAAACAGATTTTGTTCCGGAATTGATCAGTTTCGTTTACCGATAGGGTAGACATTAGCTACTGTGTTTGAGTGCTTCTATTCGTGTAATTGCCTTACAGTGTAATGTGAAGTAAGTCTATGGTCATCTCTGTGTCAGTGTGATCAAGTTTGAGAAATATATACCCCAAAAACTTAAGTATATTAGACATCTATGTCTTAACTGGACGAGAAATATATGGCCAAAGCTAGCCAAATAAGTGGAAGATGAGGTCGATGGCGTATTCTTTAAATGATGCGCAATATGAGATACATTTAGATCTATCTTACCAAGCCTATGCCAATGATATTCGAACAGCGCCAGCCCCACATGAAGTTTGTTTTTCGTTTGATTGGGTTTTAGCGTCGTATTCAAGGGTATTTCACTTATATGATGACGAGCTGTCCACTCTTAGGAAACCCCGTAAAAACCACCCCCGCGAGCCACATCTTGTGACACCCTTTTACCGGATGGTCGACAGATGGACTCGATCCTGTGAATGGTTCATCGAAGTAGAATGAGTAAGCGCACTGAGTCACGGCCCGCCCCTGACGAAGAAGAGTTCAAATAAGAACACGATGTGTAGCACGCGTTCTTATACAACAGTCAAGATCGTCGAAAGTTTTTCTTATAGAACAGTCAAGTTGTAAGGAGCGGATAATATCGTTACTGATTTCGCTCATGTTGGTCGCAAATGAATGCCCCAACCATCCCATATACCCAGTGTTGGTTCCAGGCTTTGAATATTCGATACAAAAATGGACAAATCAAAACGCCACATGTCAGGAATCCTCGGAAATATACGCGCTTTGTAACGCCGCTTAGTGTAATAAGAACGCTTAGTGTAATAATTACTAAGCGTTGCAACTGCCTAGAGTAATAAATTAGAATTATTACAGTAAGTGTTGCTTAAGTTCAAACGCACCGCTTAGCGAAATAAAACTCTGACTTTAACCGCAGCCATCTCAGTTTGAATTTTGTATCGTCGTAGACTGTAGTAAAATTGTGTGTAAAGTCATTTCGGCATTTTAAATTCCGTTCATCTTCTACACAATGCCTTCCACAAAATGTATCAACAGTGTTTTGAAATTCCTCAATTGTCTTTAAGCTCTGAAACTATTCCAAGTGCGATATTAATTATACTTGAGGGTACTATTTCTATTTGTCCCCCAGAGTATTTTAACCTTAACCTCCATTAACCTCCATTAAACATCGCCCGCTTATTCCGGGGAAAATCATTGTAAGTTCCATTAATTTCTTTCATAGAAAGTTTGGTAGCTTGTTTATAAATGACTTGCAAACTCTTAGACTAATATTCAGTGTGTGTTAGCTCCAACATAAAAACGCCATGAGAACGAACAAAACGGAGCCATGGTAGTGTAAAACGTCTAAATGCACTCGAGTACCCATATTCCAGAGGCTAGGCGGGAAAAGAAGACCCTCACATTTAGCCTATCTTCCTTCTCTACCTTGCCGTAATAGATTGAAAAACCTGAGTGAAATAGAGTATACAGCAACTACTTTTGGATGACCTCTCTTTATCACACACAATCAGATTGGAGCTTTTTTATAATGAGAAAGAGGCGGTCTAAACACAGGATGACAAGTAGCTATACTTGTAATATACACGCATGATCTTAGTCCCATCAACATCACAGATGCGTTCATTGGCAGTGGTGCCACGCTTGTTTGGTGTCGACTTTGATGTGTAAACGGCTTTCTGATTGGCTGCTTATTCTTGCAACAGTCCAATTAAATTTTTGCCACATTTTTACCTCGAATTGCAGCCAGAGATAGTAATGTGGAAGTCTCGTCTTACACATTAAGACTCTTGAAATGAGAAGATGTTGAGTACAGAACCCACGGATAGGTTACATGGTTTATTTGCGGTAAGACAACCGTTATGCATGTAACAGTGACAGCGGACTGCCAGCGTAGACAACAGTCAAGAGTTCTACCAGTTCAAGGGGACAATCCCAAAGCCAGTCACACAACCCCTTTTGCAATATTATCATATCCACGTGATAAAACAATTAGGAGGTACTTAATGTTTGGAATTGAGACGTTATTATGATACAAGCAAATTAGCTTTCTCACCAACACGTAAATGGGTTGGAATGTGTAATTCCTGCATTTGCTAGTTTTGGGTAACGTCCGGGTTCATGAGACGGGGATGAATCTGCCTCAGAAACATCTGAATGAAACAGAGTATCGCGCATAGTGTCAATAACTTGATATGGTTGACTATCCATTGTTTTATTTTCAGTCATATCCTGCACATAACTTGAGGTTGGAGTATCATCGTCCTCGGGTTTCCCATCTGTTAATGGAAGGTAGGAGAGGATGTCTAGTTGTCAACAGAAGAATGGTTTCTTTGGAGGCGGCTTGGTTTCACAGGCCTAACATCACGAACCATTTGGGGTGAGTTCAGCTTTACCTACAAGTCTCACCGGACCACTGCCGTCGACAAATTCAATGTAGTAAACACCATCTTTGAAGACTTTATAGACTTCCGGTGTAAACTTGTCAGCGAAATTGCATCGCCATCGATCGGGGATGGGACCGTAAGTACATCTGAGTGGTAATACGGGGCTTTCTAGTTATGACGTTACGACCACAGAGTTACGTCACTTGGCCAAATAACCTTATCGGTTTACGGTTAAAGAGGGCCAATCCACAATTTTCAACATGGGCGGTATAAGGTATACCAATTAACAGGTAGGTAAACGTTACTAAAACCATATGGATTGCTTTCCGCTCTACATTCTAGCCTATCATTGTGACACCTACTCATCTGAGAACCGTTTACTTCAGCTTCATCATCATAACATCATCGTTACTGAAAGTCGATCCCCTGGTAAAATTGCTTCTCTGCCCAAGATATGATAACGAGGAGAGTATCCTTTACAAATCTGTGCGTAGCCTTGGGACTGAAAGAAAGCAGGAACAGATATTTCGACCACTTTCGTTCTTTTGCAAGCAACAGTACAAAGCAGAGGTGTGTTGCAATACAAGCAAATTTTACTACAAGTCTCCTAAAAGGATCTTCATTGATGTCTTTTGTAGCCGCCTGTTTTAACAAGTGGGCCTGTTTAACCACCTACAGCACAGATAATGTGTCTGAAAAAATGAACAGCTATCCTAAATAAACAGAACTATTTATTTGGCTTCAAATTTGAGTCCGTGTTATCGTAAGATACGAAGCACAGTTTTACTAAACGCTCAAGGTAGTCACCCGTGTCGACTGTCCAAATCAGAATGTCCTTCAAATATACGAAGACTTGTTAAAATAGCTCCTCTTGAAACACGTGCGTCATTAATCGTTTGGTACACCCCAAAAATTTTGTAATCGTATAATAAAGAGAATGGTTTCGTGAAGTCTGTGTTTCTTGAGTCAATTTGTATCTGGTAATAAGCACTCTTCGAGTTCACAGTACTCAGATACGGATTTAGATGACGCAAAGGATAATGTTACTCCCGTAGCCCATTAACTACGCCCAGTACCGTTTGCCATGGCGAATGAACTACGCGATGAACTCGACAAACTTCTTGCCGAGGGAATCCTCGAAAAAGTTGACCACGCAGAATGGACAAGTCCACTGGTGATAAATAGGCGGGAAAACTGGAAAATTGGAATATCTACTGACCTAAGATCAGTAAACAAAAACATTGTGCCAGTAAAATACCCGCTTCCAAACATTGAAACTTTACTTTCATCTATTCCAATACCAGCCTATGTAACTAAGCTTGACGTGAATTCCGCGTACCACCGATTTCCTCTACACCCTGATTCAATGAAGCTGTGTAATTTTACAACTCTCTTCGGTCTGTTTCGATTCACTCGTGGACCATACGGGCTCGCTGACCTTCCTGGTTCTTTTACAAAAAATGATGGACATAATTCTGTCAGGTTGTCAAGGGACATTTTGGTTTCTTGATGACATTGTTGTTATTGGTACAACAGAATCAGAACATGATACAAATCTAAGAAATGTCCTCAGCCAATTACAGAAACAGTGCCTAATTCTACATACAGAAAAGTGTTCATTGAAACAGCCTTTCATAGAACGGCTCGGTTTTACAATTTCAGCACAAGGAATTCAAATGACTTCGGATAATATCGATATACGTCTAACGCTTTTCCCAAATTGACAATGCTGTTGAAAGGTTTTCCGAATATAAAAATGATTGATGTGTACATTACGACATGGATCGTACTTATTGTTATGATGAAGTTTTTTAAATGATGTTTCTTGGATATGGTAAGGAATTTAATGAACACAAAAGTACCAAAGAGAACCTTAATAGGCTTCTGGCGACCAGAGTGTCCCGGTGATAACCACCCCCCCCCTCTCCCCCCTCTCCCCCCCCCCCCAAAAAAACTCCGAATAACACTGCAAATCAATAAGCCTCTGGTTTCTAGGCATTGATTGCATGCGGTGTTCAGACAGTTGTATATGACTATGGGAATGTTTTTGCAAGGTCGGAAAGCAGCCATAGCCTTTAGTCCCAAAATGTCCCCATTAATCTGAACGATTAGCAAATAAAAAAAATAATCACAATATCTGTATTTCAATCAATACTTTATTTGGGGAAGAATACATACATATTTTGATTTATTGGCGGCTCCATTCCTTAGAATGATGTGCGCCATTTGGGGAAGCATGAAGAGTCAACAATGCAAAAATATTCCATTGCGATGTGCAGTCATTTGAGGGGGCGAAAATATACCAAAGTAAGACAAGAAAAAAATGAAAACACTGACAATAAGCAAACGCTTAACCTACCGCTGAACTGATAGCAAGAAAACAGTTCATAATCCACAATGGTTGTTGTGACACCCTCGCTGTCTTGTAAATAACAATCCAATGTTTGTTCACGAAAGAGAATGTGTGCGCAATCATCGTGAGAAGCACAGAAGTGGTTACATTCCAGTCTGGATCTAACATACACCATGGTGTAGCTGACTAAACTTGTGTTCCCACTGCAGAATGTTAAACTTGCTGGAAGAAATGTCAATTCTCTGTCAATGTTTTCAGCATAAATACTATTCCCATTGAATTCGATTATAAAGATAACACATAAACCGAAACAATTCCAAACTGATAAGTAATACGAAAACATTTTATCTGACCCTGACTCCGAAACAGTGTTTATAATAAACACACAAGAGGATCGACAATATGGATATCTTAAACTGAGGTATTATACTAATGTCTTCCCGTCGGTGCCCACCAGAGACTCTTCTTGGTATTTATTGAACGAGATGTGCGGTATGTACAATGAATTTATTACCGTCATGATTGGTTTGTGGTTTCACGCAAGTGATAATTGATCGCAGTAACAAGACGGCCCATAATCGAATTGAAGCATTAGTAGGTACCGCTTCATCGTATAAGTAGGAATGCCACATTTGTTATATTGTAAACTTACATTCTTATAGAAATAATGGTTCTTTGTGGGTTCTTCAGAAAAGAGGATGGTTCTATATGGAACCATAACAACAAAAAAACCGGTTCTTTGATATAAAGAGAAATGGGATAAATACTTGGAACATTTACTTTGAGGGGTTCATACAGAACCATTAAAGGTTCCACCAGAGACATGACTGAAGAACCGTGAAGGGATCCATTAGAGCCATATTTTTGTAAGAGTGTAGAAAGATTCCACGTATTTATATATATGTGTGGAAGAAATCAAATTTTTCTCTTTTCATTTATTCAAAATATATATACGTTTATAATGAAAACAATATACTAAATAAATACATTAAACAATTTCGGAGAGGAAAGCTGTTTATTGAGCCCCCCACCTTGATGTCCGGGGAATTTCCATGGATCATGTCTGCTACACGCAGCGACAATGACTTTAACTTTCTTACTCCTGCAAAATTGTCACCGGAAGACACCTTTCCCGAGCAATTCTTGTCGACGTCATTGTTGTCTGAGCAATTGCTGCAGATTAAATTTCACTGGCACATTTTCTCCCGAACAATTCTCGTCGAACCATTCGTCGCTGGAAGAAGAACAGTAGAACTACTGAATAAATGTAGTCCGGGTAAAGGACACCAGAGAGAATGAGCTACT
>JAVFBX010204925.1:0-12333 GCA_034783855.1 Mopalia kennerleyi | reverse complement strand
TTTCCGAAATATCGGAAACCTGACAAGATGGCTTGTGAATACCATAGAGTTGGAATCTCTGCAGGTATAGTTCCGCGAATAAAGATTAGAATGCACACTGTGCACGTAGTCCGCTTTGACTAGGCCTACTGTCGGTAAGCCAGTGGAATGTCCAGTCGAATATAGGTCACTTCTTGGAAATGAACTATCACGTCAATCCTATATATATATAGATAGCTATATTGTTAGATGATTCAATCAGAAGGCGGATAGTCCGTCAGCGAATACCGTTACTTAAATTCTCTCTGGATGCGGTAAGTCAACTTTAATATCATGTAGCTTTTTGTTCCGTGCAGACTGTAATCTCTATTCTATATCCCGAAAACAACTGAGTGTACCATAGTCGTATAGTATATGCCATACGTTTACTACACAGCCTAAGTACCCTTAGTTTAGAAATACCACGACTGTAGAACGACCACTGCTAACATATCGAACACCATTCACCATTGGCGGCAGGATCGGAATTTTTTTTGGGGGGGGGAGGGGGGTGAGGGGCAATCTTAATTTGCAAGGAGGGCAAAATATAATTCAATAGAAGCCAAGATATGCCTTTTTTGTGTATATTCTTGTCAATAACAGATTATCGGTATACATTATGGTAGTATCATAGGCGGCGGAAGACAATCCAAAGTGTGTGTCTGGGGGTGGTGGGGGTGGGTACATCAGCATTCTGAGCCCTTTTCTCCACAAATAACTAATATGATTAACTATGAGTTTTTGTGTCATTTTTTAATCTCTCTTCTTTGTTTATTGTATATTTTTGGATATTCTCAAATTTTTGGCTCGCTATATAGGGCGATGCTGTTTGTCGGAGAAGCTTTTTGCACCAGATCAGTTATTTTGGGGGGTTCTTATCAGGCGCTGTGAAAAATGAGACGAAGGTCAAAGGGTCAACTAGGCCCCGGATGCTCTCGAGTTCTACATAACCGCAAATCGAAATACATGTATAAAAGTAACATTTCTAAAAATGAATCACACTGGCACAGGGATGTTGATATATAACTTAAAATCGATGACTCCTGTAATGTTCTAGATAAACTCTCGGAGACAAGTTCATTATATATATAAATGTTTGGATTTTGTTTCATTTGTATGCTTTAATATGGTTAACTATGAGTTTCATGTCAGTTTTCATCTTCTGTGTTGGTGCTTATTCCAAAGTTCTTGGTTTTATCTCACCAGGGTGCGGTGTTGTTTGCTGACCAAAGACGCTGTTAATAATCATGACTGGGTGTGGTGGCGGTATACAGCATTTTCGTCATTTTGCGTGACATTTCTTAGTTTGAACAGATTTTAGTTCAGAGAAATTTGCAGGCTAAAATCCAAGGAATCGAACCCACGCCACTCCGTCCGGCACCTAATCGCCAGCAGAAAATGTTGGCTACCTAGACCACTCGGTACTTTTGTTTCTCTTTATTTGTATACTAAAATCGACTAGAGAGTAGACATTACAAATACAAGATTGTAAAATTTTTGTATGAGGAGGCTATGGCCATATTGGAATACAAAACGAATACATGACCGAATGACCAGGAAGTTAGGAATGTTCAGCTGGTGTGGATATATGCATTGTAACCTTATAGCACTCGAATTAAAAATAAATTAATTCACTATCTTTGTACGGTGTTGTAACAATATGTTATGATGTAGTATGAAAGCTTGTCAGTGGTAATCATTATATCCAGAGTTATACATCTGTTATAGTCAATCATACCATGTTACTTATAGTGATAGACACAGAATTTTAGTGTATAGAAGTCTAAGATCGAGGTTTTGCTCTTACCGGCTGTGATGTGTTCCAATGATACTGTTCAATGATGCTTAATACTCTGAATTTTATGACACGTGTATATGACAAACGTGGGGACCTTACTTCTCCCTGTCCCTGAAGCTGTCTCAAGCTCAAGGACCTAATTATTATACACTTCAACTCCTTCATGTCTCTCTGTACCACACCAACGAATAGCTCAAATTTAGGATCTTTGGATGTATGCTTAGTTTGGGGCGTCTTTTTTCAACAATTTAATGTAAATATCAACCAAATCACTTCGACAATGTCAACCTTACTTCAGAGAACTGTTTGTTTCTTTGGCGAGCACCTGTAGAATTCCATCATAAGATTGGCTTCATTGATAAACATTCCATAAAAGTTTGAGCACTTGAAAAAGTCTATGTCTGAAACTGCTGGCTCAATTTCCAAATAAAATGACTGAACCTCTACAAATTATCTGTAGTCACTTTGACTTGCCAAAGAAACGTGGCCGCTATGGGGCAACACTTGACTTGAAGAGTAGCAGTTCTGTCTTTACTAATAGCACTGCAGAAAAATGAACTTTCCAACAATATGTAAACGCTTCACATCTTGGTTTTACCAGTGTCAATTATTATTGGAATGGATCGCCGTCATATAAGTGGAATATCCTTAAGCACGGCTTAAAACAGAAATCAATCAATCGAATGCGTATATAGCAGAAATTCTTACAATCGTCATGCTGCCACATTGTAGCCGGATTTCTGAACGGTTTTGCACAGATGCTTGCTGTCGTCTGTAGAAATGTTAACATCAGATAGCTTCGTTAAAATACGTGTATTTTATATTTCGTCTGTCATATTACTAACGTCTCCTTTGTTTATTTCAGAAACCTGGCTATCGATGATTTCCGTCTTTTAATTGATTGAGGCTGCTCAAAGGTCAAGAGTTCGCTGAAGAATGGATGATGACGAGGAAACAGAGGTTACCGACAAGCCCACAAGGTAAAGAGGCAGCCTTTGTACTAGGAAACTGTAAAGATGTTTACACTCCAAAAGTCTGAAGGTGCCTTCCAAATGTACAATACACTTCAAAGGTCTGAAATTGCCTTCTAAATGTACAATACACTTCGAAAGTCTGAAATTGCTTTCCAATGTACAATACACTTCGAAAGCCTGAAATTGTCTTCTTAATGGACAATAAACTTCGAAAGTCTGAAATTGTCTTATCAATGTATAATACACTTCAAAAGTCTGAAGTTGTCTTCCAAATGTACAATACACTTCAAAAGTCTGAAGTTGTCTTCCAAATGTACAATACACTTCGAAAGTCTGAAATTGTCTTCCAAATGTACAATACACTTCGAAAGTCTGAAATTGTCTTCTTAATGGACAATAAACTTCGAAAGTCTGAAATTGTCTTCCAAATGTACAATACACTTCAAACGTCTTAAATTGTCTTCCAAATGTACAATACACTTCGAAAGTCTGAAATTGTCTTCTAAATGTACAATACACTTCGAAAGTCTGACATTGTCTTCTAAATGCACAATACACTTCGAAAGTCTGAAATTGCCTTCCAAATGTACAACACACTCTGAAAGTCTGAAATTGCCTTCCAAATGTACAACACACTTTGAAAGTCTGAAATTGTCTTCAAAATGTACAATACACTACGAAAGTCTGTAGAGGTCTTCTAAATGTACAATTTATAAACAACATTCAAATTAAGCGTAGTTACTTGGCAGAATGCATGGCACCTTGCTGGACCGACTCAGAAGGACTTCTAATATTCATACTCTTGACGTCAGCTGGTTACAACAATTTGATTGGCTAATGCTGCCATGCATTGCTCACGTGAAAGCACAGTTCTGGCGTGTTTACAAACTGATAATATTCTTCATACATGCCCTTTATCCATGAAATAACTTTCATGTTAACATATTCACCGCTCACTGCTATGCGACGCAATGGAGATTTCTGTTCTGATCCTTCTCACCATACTCTTTTTTTGACACAATTAATCTCGGTCCAACAAGAACAAAAGCAAGTTTTCTGTGTAAATTTTTATTGTATTTTAGCATTTACTTGAAAAGACAAGAACATGTATGGAGAAAATAAAGCAATTTCCTCGTATCGGTTTTTCACATCCACACCAAGGCTTAGTGACAGGGTGTTCGATTGGGGATTGGGGTTAAACGTCGTACTCTATGGTATTTCACTTATATGATGACAGATTGTCCGTTGAAACTTGGTTGACTTGTATGGGAGATTATAATCATGGCAGGGTAGTAATTACACCATGCTTGATAATGGTTCACTTTAATATGAAGGCAGTTCGTCTGATTAAATATAAACGCACTGACAAATCCATCAAATGTAAAGTGTGTAGGTTTTGTGTAAAAAATTTCCTGTTATAAATAGGGAAGACCGTATCACAAGGCTCAGAAAATACTTTAAGCTATAGAAACAAATAAAGGAAAAAACACATATAAGGTTCGACATAAAAATATTAGGAGTATGGGAAATACATAGTTTAGTTGTCTTCATACAAAGGTGTATGTATAGATAGCTGATGACTTTACTGAAGTGGAAACATCCATGACCTAATATTTTAATCATTATACGAAAACTGATATTAATATCGACATTAATGGAAACAGGTTGAATCTATATAATAACCTAGTTTCTTACTAAAGACTGCTATACATGGTTATGCATAAAAATCCGAACTAGGAGTATCCTATAACAGTAGATAATTTAGTGGATTGTTGACTTGAAAATATTTTCATCCATTTATGTGGTCTTTATCTATGGTCTCTTTAACAGACGGAACCTGTTGGATACTGAAAAAAAGCATTCATCTGAATGGATCAATGATATTTTCTCACACATGCCTAGGCTCTCTTCCGGCCAACCGTTGCCTATCAAATCTTTCAGAGATGTCAACCATGGTCAATCTGTGACGTCATCAACGCTGAGCCAGTCTGAAGAGAACAAGAATGGCGGTGCCATACCTAAGACTATATTATCCACAAATAAGCAACCAAGCAGAGACAAGACGCCGCCAAAATGGCGTCGGTTGCCCACGGACGTTACGTTTGGAAGAAGTAAACTGGGGTTTCGCGACAGAAAGTTCTCACAAGTACCCGGTAGATGTGCCGACACTGAGGATAAACATCGTCTCAGAAAAGACAGCACAACAACACCTAACCAACAGAGTACAAATAGAAATGACTGCGAGATCCTCCTCAAGGAACTAAGTGAAAGCAACATAGATGAAGATGAACTCCCATTGACATTAATATGCAGCAAAAGTGGGTTTGAAGAACTGTTAAATCAGGATACCATCAAACCGGACTGTATTGAACTTATACTGTCAATTGTTGTCAAAGCTTGTGGCTCCTCACATAGAGAATATGTTCTGCCGATGCTTAATATCATTGCCCATTCAAATTTTTTGGAACATCACATAACTGTTGGATTTTTGTTAAAATTCCGATGTAAGGATCTTCAGAAAGAGCTTCATCTAATACATGCTATCCACAACATTACTGATATTTTGGGAGAGATTGCAGCAAAATTGCCGACATTTGCTGACAAATGTCAAATGGTCACCATTGTTCTTGATACAATTCCCAAAAAGCTTTCCAGTGTGGACACTGACACCATAGACTTATTGAAAGCTAGCATCATGTCTATCAATGACACATTACAAGACATTCTTTCTAAAAACTTAAAAGACAACAAAAGTTTTCGGAGGGGTCGACAAAGAAACCAGGAAGACTCTGACACTGAGATGGAAAATATTCCTCCTCCCAATGATTTCAGGGACTTGCCTATTTGTCCAACTATAGAAGACATTCACATCGAAGGAAATACCTACGTGAGGACAAACAAAGCAACAGGAAGATTTGATGATCATGACCATTACCTAGATGTACAATTTAGACTTTTGCGGGAAGATTATGTTCGACCTCTGAGAGAAGGAATACATGAATATCTCTACAATAGATCAGTTGGAAAATCAAACGCCAAATTGACTGACGTAAGAATGTATAGTGAGGTACAGGTTGTGTGTCCAAAGTGTACATCCGATGGTATTGTGTACACGATCCAGTTTGATACTACACCTTTTAAACATATAAGATGGGAGTCGTCTAAACGTCTGATTTTTGGTTCATTGGTGTGCCTATCTCATGACAACTTTGAGACATTTTTATTTGCTGTAGTTGTTGGAAGGGAAACAGAAGATGTGCAGCAGGGTTTTGTTGATATCCATTTCACGGAGAGGTTTGATCTGGGTGGAGAGGATGTCAAGAAAGTTTTTGTTATGCTGGAAACAACAGCTTATTTTGAGGCATATAGGCATGTCCTGGCAGGTCTACAAGAGTTCACAGATGAAGTACCTTTCGAGCGATACATTGTCTCATGTGAGACAGAAGTAAGGCCACCGCGCTATTTGCTAAGTCATACGCCTCCAAAGTATGACCTATCTTGTTGTTTAGGAGAGGATGTGTCCAGGTCTGAGCGAGCTGCTGCAAGCACCGTTCCAGTTCTCACAACATCTCGATGGCCATCACAGAACATTTTGTGCTTCGATGACTCCCAGTTAGCAGCAGTTAAAACAGCTCTGACAAAAGAGTTTGCCATTATACAAGGACCGCCTGGTACAGGGAAAACATATGTTGGTTTGAAAATTGTAAGAACACTGCTCGTTAACCAGTCAGCTTGGGGCGCAGACAGTCCAATATTAGTGGTTTGTTACACTAACCATGCGTTAGACCAATTTCTGGAAGGCATGCTAGATTTTGGGGCAGAAGGACTGGTAAGAGTTGGTGGGAGGTGCAGCAACGAGAGCCTTCTTAAGCATTCATTAAAAAACAAAAAAATGGAAATTAAAAAGAATAAAGACACCAAGCGGGAAATCATGGATGGGACAAGAGATTGTTGGCGTGAAATGAAAGAGATCGAAAGGCAGATAGTGTACGAATCTGCGAAGCTTGAAACCAGTGCTAAAGGACTGTTAAATGAGAGAGCATTGAGATGTTGTATGACTGATGAACAGTTCCAATGTTTTGACACAGAAAAAGGCAATACCTTCAGAAGTCAACAGAAATTAAGCAGCATGACTCTTTGGTTAAGCTTTGGTTCTGAGGCATACGGGCAGCCTGGGGATGGGTTTGGAGAATCCTACTTATTTAGTCTGAGTCCAAGTCATATTGTTTCTTTAGCTTACAAACTACAAAAGGAGGGAGAAAGTGTCGCAAACGTTCAACACCTAGAACAATTGGCAGAGACACTTGATCATGAACTTAATTCTCTTTCACGGTGCAAAAGTCCTAACTGGGGGACATACACACAATGGAGAGCGCGTATTCAGCTAAATCTGGAAACCGAATTGGACCAAAGTGAGAAGAAATTAAAATTCATAGATTCTAAACAGCAAAAGAAACGTCATGATAATGGAACTCACAGACTTCCCACCAATGATGAAGTTGAAGAAGCTCGCCGTCTGCAGGAATTCATAGAAGTGAAACGAGAAACATTACAACAGCTGAACTTTGGCATTCTTCGGTTATCGCACATACAAAGTGTGACCATGCCTTATGAAAACGATCAACTGCTTCGTTTGTCCCTAGATTTAGGGCATCAAATGGACGAGTATTTCATAGCCAACTGGCTAGGCTACGCGGAAGTCGTTGAAATCCTTCTTAGTCTGCAAGAGCAAGATGAAGAAAATGAAATTGAAGACTTAGAACTTGTTAATGTGGAGGAAGACTCAGTCACTGTCACAAACCAACGGATGTTAGATGATGACGATGACACTTTCTCTTTATTCCAGACAGACAGAGATAATCAAAAAGACGCTCTGAGGGTGGCTGCTAAGGATATGGCTTTTTGCCTCAGTGACACAAACCGTCAGCCAAGACAAAATGGTGAATGGCAGACCATAGGACCATCCAAACACAAACTCAAACAAAAAATAAAGCAAATCCTTCGTTCCGGTACGAAAATGACAGAGGAAGAAGCTACCGACATAGAAAATATTTGGGAGATGAACATTGATGACCGACATCGAATGTATCGGCATTGGCTGGATTTGTATCGGAACAGACTATGTGATCAAATCAAAGATTCTGTGGAAAAATTTGAAATGGTAACCAACCGACTAAAAGCTGTGAGAGCTGATGAAGATTTTGATGTCTTAAGAACTGCAAAAGTGATTGGAATGACAACAACTGGAGCTGCGAGACACCGGAGTCTTCTTCAGCGAGTTAAACCAAAAATTATCGTTGTGGAGGAAGCTGCTGAGGTTCTTGAATCTCACATCATCTCCTCACTCAACTCAAGCTGTGAACATCTTATTTTAATCGGAGACCATAAACAACTCCGACCATCACCGGCTGTGTATGAACTGGCGAAGCGGTATAAACTTGACTTATCGCTCTTTGAAAGAATGGTAAATAACGAAGTTCGATGCGACACATTACAGCTTCAACATAGAATGAGACCAGAGATTGCTGAAATCCTCTTTTTCATATATCCTGAACTGCAAAACCATCCTTCAGTAAATAACCTTGACCATGTGAAAGGCATCAGTTCTGATATTTTCTTTCTCGATCACGAAAATCAAGAAGCTGTTATTGAAGACACTCGAAGTCGATCTAACCAGCACGAGGCCTTATTTACTGCTGCTCTGTGTAAGTATCTACTCCTTCAGGGATATGAACCTTTACAAATAACAGTGTTGACAACATACGCAGGTCAGGTTTTTGAGCTAAAGAAAGCGATGCCAAGAAAAATATATGAGGACGTAAAGGTAACGGCTGTTGACAACTACCAAGGCGAAGAGAACGATATCATCATTTTATCGTTAGTTAGAAGCAACTCTGCAGGGTCCATTGGATTCCTAAATGTTGACAACCGTGTGTGTGTAGCATTGTCTCGTGCTAGGAAGGGACTTTTTGTCATCGGTAATTTCAAACTTCTTTCTGCCCAAAGCCCAATGTGGTCTAACATCGTGAGTTTGCTCACAGATAAAAAGGCTTGTGGGCCAGTACTGCAATTGTACTGTCAGAACCATCCGGCGACAGAACGACTAGAGGTCAGTACAGACAAAGACTTTCAAGGAGCGCCAGAAGGTGGCTGCATGCGACCATGTGAAGCCAGATTAGACTGTGGGCACCAATGTGAAAGGCCATGCCATGTGCTGGACTCGGACCACACAGAATACAAATGTCAGAAAGACTGTGCGAAACAGTGTCCCGATGGCCACAGGTGCAGAAAATTATGTTATAAGCTTTGTGGGGAATGTAAAGTCTTGGTTACCAAAACTGTACCTCTATGTAACCATGAACAGAACGTTCCATGTTCTCAAGATCCGCTGACCTTCAGGTGTCAAGCTGATTGTGAAGAAATTCTTTCATGTGGTCACACATGTGATAGGAAATGCAGCGAGGGTCACACTACACAGTGTCGAGTATCCGTTATACGTACATGGCCTTGCAATCATCTCGTAACAACTGCCTGTCGCCACTCGTCAAAGACGATGACTTGCCCTGAAAAGTGTAAGGCGACATTGGAATGTGGTCATAATTGCGGGGGGGTCGTGTGGATTTTGTTTCCAGGGGAAATTTCACAAGGCATGTAAAAAGAAGTGCGGACGAACTCTAGTTTGTGGTCATGAATGTCTTCAGCCATGTACAAAGGCGTGCCCCCCGTGCACTCACAATTGCGAGAACAGATGTACACATAGTAGATGTGAGAAGACATGCGGCGAAACATGTGCACCTTGCACTGAACAGTGTAAGTGGAGATGTAAACATCTCAGCTGTACACGATTGTGTGGAGAGATATGCAACCGATCCCCGTGTAATAGGAGCTGCAAGAAGAATCGTCCTTGTGGACACAGGTGTGTCGGATTATGCGGAGAGCCTTGTCCTAAACTGTGTCGCAAATGTAACAAAGATGAACTTTGTGAAATTTTTTTTGGTCATGAAGAGGAAAAAGACGCTAGATTCATCATGCTGGAAGATTGTGGTCATGTACTTGAAGTAAAAGGAATGGACAAATGGATGTCGCTAAAAACCAGCGAAGACAACGGCATTAAAATGAAAGCTTGCCCCAAGTGTATGGTAGTAATAAGAACCAGTTTGCGGTATGGGAACCGCATCAAGAAAACGCTACAGGATATTGAAAAGGTGAAACGAAAAATCCGAGGTGATCCAATCGCTATAAAACAGGAAAAACGTCGACTGCAAGGCAAACTAAGTCGTTCTACTCTTGATATTAGCACACATAAAGAGTTGTTAAAACAGCTCGATAGGGATATTTCACAGCATCAATTATACGTGATTGGCAACCAAATATCCCTTTTACAAGCACTAATGGATCTCCATGGCAAGATCAAAACCCGGACAAAGGACTTGGAATCAGACGATATTTTGCATTTGCAGGAAAGTATAGAGGTCATTAAAAATCTGGTGACGAACTTAAAAACCGTCGTAAGCGACCAAGAATTGAAGCAATTCAAATCTGAAATACAACGAATTTCCTTTTTGCTCAAATTACTTATTTTCCATAAGAGGGTGAGGAATGAGAAACTCAATGCTCCGGAACAGCTTCTAGGAAAACTCAACGCTGCTTTGGAAGACATACGAGGCACTCCAGCGTTCACTGACGAGAAAGAAGCCACTACGAAGCGTTTGGTTCGAAAGCTTGAAGAATTACATCCGTTGGGAATAAGTGACAGTGAAAGAGTCATGATTGTTGGTGCTTTAAATTTGAGACAGGGTCACTGGTTCAAATGTCCAAACGGTAAGTGTTAAATTTACAGTTTATCAAACACTTTTATTTTCATATTTGTGTACGTAGATGTGTGCCAGTTTATCAGATTTGGCTTGCACGTCTGATACCGAGCGCTCTATTAAATATTCAGCCACTAGGACCATCTTACTTTCCATTAAACAACTGTTTATTCTCCTACCGCTCACTGGTACAGGCATTACCTTTGATGCTGAAAACCAAAAATGAGACTTTGATCCAGTGTTTAACAGCTAAAGACATCATGATGTCACGATTGTGGAATATTAAGGATACTCTAACGACCTTTCCACTTGTCTAAAAATTACAGAAAAAAATATTTTGCATAAAAAGTACATTTTTGCTACCTCTTCTTCAAATTGCTACTTCTTTTACACCGATTACATCAACTGTTCAATTTTACATCAACGTATAATACATTATAAGAACCAAAAAACGGTTATTCAGTTTTGTCCTGTTTGTCTTAGTTTTCTTGCAATATAGTGTCACAAATTATTAAAAAAATGAGTCAAAATAGTGAAATTTCAGCTTCTTATAACTATATCTAAAAAACGAAAAAAGATATTAAAAATCTGAATAACAATTTTTCAGTTTGATATGTTGAGATAAAATGTGTAAAATATCAGTTCTGAACGTTCAATAACGGTCGAGGAGTTGACTGACCGTGTCAAATGTAAGTTGAATTCTATTCCAGCTGTGATCAATCTCTTAATAGACTTACACCGATCAACCACATGTGGCGTCAGTGAATTGGTGCTGAATATACAATACACGGAAACTGGTACTACGCGTATATGCACAGCGGGCAGACTGTTTAAGTTAAACCTCTAGCTACCTGTATTTAATTGATTGTCAAAACACCGCGTTGTAAATACTGTAGTCAAGTTTATCATCAAAGTTAACGATCTTCTAATTCACATTTTTTTATCGAGTCAGCTCTAGCATAACGATCACTATCCCAACTTGTTTGTATTTCATTAGATCAAAAAAGTATAGACAAAAAAAACCAACAACATCAAACAGATAGCCATTATATGGAGTGGATGTCGTTTGTCAGCTTTGCTCATAATGTATATTTTCGAAAACTATTTCAAACATTAAATCGTACCCTAAGCCTATATATTTAATTACAAATAGCTTATCTTAAAAGTTAATTTATAACTTATCAGTTTGGTTTATAAGACTTAAACCAAAAAAAACCCACAGGAAATCAATCTATTTGTAGTTAAATATGAAGGTAATGGCTCGATTTAATGTTTGAAATATTACCCCTAAAAATACTAATCAGAAAAACTGTACGAAGCGTAATATTGATTTTCTTAGCATAGAAATTGATTGGCAATTGTTTCTTGACACGTTTCTGATTGCAGGACATGTATACGCTATAGGTGAATGTGGAGGGGCCATGCAGGTAGCTAAATGCCCAGACTGTAAGGCTACAATAGGCGGTACCCATCATACTTTGAGAGCGGGAAACCAACTGGCACCTGAAATGGATGGGGCTAGGTTTGCAGCGTGGTCTGACCAAGCCAATATGGACAATTATCGGCTGGAGGACGACTTCGATGATTTGGTAATCTGATAATAAAGCACCAAGCAGTAAACGGGAGGATTGAAGGTGATTCTACTCTACCCCTCTACTAGCTGGTGGGGGATTCTAAAACGATAATACCAGGTTTAAGTTGCATAATGTATCAAGGTAACTCAATTGTCAAA
>JAVFBX010204914.1:0-12334 GCA_034783855.1 Mopalia kennerleyi | reverse complement strand
AAATCTTTATATTGTGAAAAAGGGCAATAACTCTAGAAATAATTAAAACAGCGCAACCCCAATAGGAGATGAACATCCACCCATGGTTCCCAGCATGCCCACCTAGTTTCAAGTGAATCGGATAAAAAATGTAGGAGGAGATGTGTTGACAAGAATATGATTACGGACAGACAGACGGACAGACGGACAACCTGATCGCTATATCCCCCCGCATTATATGCCGGGGGGATAAAAAGGCTATTTACAAACTTTAAAGAACATTTTTCAAAACTTTTGAGAGGTTTTGTATTCAGGCTGATATTATTGTCCTTGTTTTCCTCCCTTTTAAGGTATTACAATGGAGATTTTTGACCACGATTGATTGGTTTTTTTTTATTTGTTCGTTTGGGGATTAATTGTGTGTTTAAGGGTGTCTCGCGTAGGACGATGAATTAACAGCTTATTATTCATATTATTATTCATCCATACTAAGTTGTTCCTTACCTTATGAACCTATTATTATACCTACTTAGATGAACTAGAAAACCTATTACAAATTATCACATTGATAGCAGGAGTCAGCACTTGTAAATCAGTATCATAAGAATTATCTGAATTTCTGTAGTTTCTCGTAAAAGTAAGAAGAAAGCCATATTCCTAATCCACCATAGCCCAACATATTCAAGTTATATTTACTGCAGTAATGCTTAGAGCACACAGTTCTGGAAATGTAGGAGCTCGTGGACACGGGCGAAGCCATTTTGACTAATAAAACATAGATTGTAAGAATTTTTCGATTTTTCCTAACATGTAAAAAAAACAAAACAAAAAATATATATATATACTTTCGAAAATGCCCAATAAGCGAGTTTGTTATACAGGAACACTTTTCTGCTGATACTGGGTCAAAATACAGCCTCAAATCTCTGCTGACACCCTATTAAGTTTTGTATGATTTTAATTTGTTTGCTTGGATCTTTAAACCACCCGTTACGCCTGTGTCTCCATGCAGGAGAATTTCACGGCATTTTGTAAAACGTCTGTGACTAACAATTAATGTTGCTCCATAGAACAGGCAATCCCCACTCAGTGGTCTTGCTGGGAATCTTTAACATCATTTGGTTCAAGCTTTGGAGTGGTTAAGATGTATACGTGTTATATTATAGTGCCAACTCTCCTCAGGGAGATATAGTAGTAATGTGAACTCATCCTGTCTAATACGGAGACAAACTGATCCGAACTCACTTGGCTATTCTGTTTACCGGTGGAGGTGTAGTTAAATATAACAGAATATATGTGCCATTTTATGTTTATTGTTTTTGCCCGATTAAATGGTTAACGAAAGATTATGTGAATGTGTCGTGCAATTTTCCTTTTTTAAATAAAAAAAGGGTTTTTTTCTCTCTGAATAAAATGGTTGTCGCAACATAGGAGGTCAACTAAAGGGAAAAGAATATATCTCGTAAATATAGCACAGTGGAAGTCTCTCGACAGAGTAAATAATAACGTTTTGCATACCGTAGATAACATTGATCAAATTAATGAATGAAAAAACAACGAACAGTACTTAATAGATTCTCAGCACAACGAGAACAATCCTTACCTAACGAATTTGGATAGAAACATAAACAAATAATTGTGTACAAGACAGACACGTTAAATGTTACGTAATAAAGTCGGATATTTTTCCACTGACTTCAGCAGGAGAAATTATGATTTATGTGTATGTCTATACTTACAGGTAGGAAGACAGCGTTTATGTAATCAGTTCCTCCTGGAACTGGTGTTGACAGGTATGGTCTGTAATCCTCAACTGTAAAAATAAATCTACACTCTTAGACAGAAATAAACCTATGGAAACCATTTTTGTCGCAATTGTTCAGCATAGAAGAATCATTTTTTTCTAAAAACAGAACCCCAAAGAACCATTATTTCGAAAAATTAACAATTTAACAGATATTAGTCTTTACGAAATTGCTATTTTATGGTCAATTAACTAATACTAAATCAGTAGACATCAAAACCATATTGGAAACAGCTTCGACTTCTCCTGGGTTAATTCGTCATTTATAATACGGGGATGGCCGCACCCTGGTGGAAACCTGATCAACGAATAGCTCCACGAATGTATATCGTCTTTAGGTCAAGACCTAACAAAATCACATGGCTAGCGATGATGACCAATCACAAAGCTGCTTCCCAACAGTGGGAGCATTACCAGTAATGCTAGACGATTAAGCTTAGGAAAGTATATTACCGCAGTCCCGAGTTAAGTAACTTTTAATTGGTCAATCAAAATAATGACCTTTCGTGAACCCAGCAATATTTAATGTCATTACATGCTGTTACAAAATATTAATTTCAGCCCCATATATATATATATCTGATGAAGGAGATGAGCAATTTGTGACAACTCGCAAACGAGAGCGAACTGATTTCTAGCTGTCGTCCACAAAGACTGAATTACTTTTCAGATGTGACTTTCGCATAACATGCACCCTAATTTGAATGTGGCATGCGCATACAAAGTAAACTTATGACAGGTAAAATACTATATTATGCGGGCAGAGAAGGTTGCAATGCAAGTTTATCTATAGCCTGCATATACACAGAGAGTTGTGTCTGGAGAAGCAAACTAATTGCAGGCTTAATATTAAAAGTCGCAAAGTCTTGCGACACAAGTCTATCTGTGCACGTACCGCGTTTCTTCAATAACATATGCCCACATAAAGCGGCACTGCGGTACATGATTATCTGAGCATACAGATGCCCACAAGAAAAATATGTGTAAACTCCTAGATTTGCAGAAGCAGGAATCTGCTTTAAAATTCACAAAACAGAATTCTGAGAACTAATTTAAAATCGTTTGTTTGCTGCCTTAATTGGGTTTAATCAATTACTTTCCCATGGAGAACAACACGCAAGGAAAATGTGATGTTTTGCGAAAAATAGCTTTTTTTCACCTGGTAAAATTTCAGGGTGTCTGTTTTTGTCGATGTTTTTAGGATCCAGATCTCGGTCACGGTTTTTTTGAGTGGAAACTGGCGATGCATTGCAGAGTCCCTAAAAAGAAGATAAAGCTTGTGGAATTTTTCTATTTATTAAGAACGTAAACACAATCAGTAAATATTGTATCTTTAGACGTATATAGTTTGTTTATCGAAAACTGTCACCAATATCACTTCCGCATCAACTCCGTGTCAACATTTAGCTTAAAACCCCAATACAAACAAAAACAAGAGAAGGCAGGTTATGGAGGATTTCCAGAAAACGGTTTACTTTTAAATATCCAATCGAAATCCTCTATTAACCTAAATCTTTATACATATTTTGATTGGTTTCATTTAAAGTTGTTTTACAGACAATCAGTTAAACGTCTACGGCTTTTGATACGACACAAAACTGCAATTTAAAAAAAAAACCTACTAATTCTCCTAGCAGGGACTCCCTTCTGGCCTTCCACGGCACGAGCAATATTAGTGTAGGGACTTTTAAGACCGTCCTCCAAACTTGTGCGCATTAAACCATAAGAAAATAGGTTCTGCGGCGATACGATATTTCTTTACGTTGCGCCTTACCTCCCCTGACAACTAGCGCTGCCATGACAACGCAGCTTTCTGCCACATCGAAAGGGCCAATGACGCTGCAAAAAAAGGGCCACCTGACTATACCTCGTACTGTTCTTCCAGCTTTACTCGGCCAGTCTTTGGATTAACGGCAGACAGTTCTTTATAAACATTAGAAAAGTTCACCGAAGAAACAGAACTGCCGCTCGTTCTGAACGCTTCCACCAAGGCCTCGTGAAGAAACACATACTGCGCCTGAAAAACAGTAATACATGTACATAAATATAACTAGCTGAGTATCTAGCAGGTGCCCAGCTGGAAAAAGATTCTTGAAAAACAGAATCACAATCCTTGTTAAATCACATTTCTAATCAGTTTTTGAAGAGTTGCTTTCACTTTAGAGTAAACGAGACAGTGCTTGCAATGCCTCTGTTAAAAGCCAATCATTGTAGTATTATACAAAATACATAAAATATGTTTACAATAGGTTTAGTACGGGGCCCTAACCATGCCGTTAACATATGCAAATTCTTTGCTGTTAAAGTTAGTAAGGTGAATATGTTTTCAAGTTTCGTGTTCAAAACACAGTGGTGAATATGATAATATTTTGCCAGGGCGGCCATATTGTTTTGCGGAATTCGATGAGTATTGGTTTTGAAGTTAATAAGTTGTTTTTTTGTTTCAGGTTATCATGTTCACAACAAATACAGAAGGAATATTGTGAAATCTCGCTTTTGCAGCCATACATATTTGAAGAATATCGTGAAATGCCAACGCATTGTCCTATCGGAGAAAGCTACATTTAAAGACTGAAGTTAATTTGTACTGAATTTATCGGTTTAACATAGTGTATGGAGGATGGATCAAACCTACGCCAGGAGTCAATACTGGTCCGTTCCATATACCGAAAGTTATTTTGTCAATCAGGAATACCTTACCAGTTGTTAATTACTACAGATCAGCTATCCTATGAAATTTCGGCCATTTTATGTATAACTACGGAATAGTATTGTCACCGCCGATACGTACCTCCGTTTGGATCATGTTGACCCGCTGTTCACGAAGTCTGATAACACAGCCAGTCAAATCAACACAGCCTATTGACTGGGCCTCTTGTAACAGATAATCCAAGGCTATGTAAGTACCAGTACGACCAACTCCAGCGCTGTAACAGAATCGTGTTGTTTTAATTCGTTTTAGATATAGATACCATGGTCTTGAAGTTTAAATAGCCAGGTCAAAAATATACCCAACAAAGGTAATTGCACAGTTCCTGTAGTCCAAATTCAATTAAAAACAATATCAGTTTTTGGTTTGTTGTCCATTGTATTCAGATTTGATATACGTCTGGAACTTCCCGACCTTATTTCAATCCAGTGTTTTGTTAAACCGTAAATCAATCAATTTATGACATTTTAAACTTTATTGAAAGAACGTTTTGTCTAGCATTTACGCTATTGTCTTCTGCATATATGGAATATGAATTTTTGAAATGTATGCGAAATGTCATGTAATTAGAAAAGAGAAAATTGATCGTTACTTTTAACGTAAAACTTGAGCAAGCACCTACCTGCAATGAACAACAATAGGTCCCTTAAGCTTTCCACCACTGTTGTTCACTTTGTCCCGGAAGTCTAATAAGCCGTCGGCGTATGTGGGGACTCCATGGTCCGGCCAGGAAGTGAAATGAAACTGTTTGACAACGTTTGTTTTGTTCGTCTATAAAACACAAATGTATGCGTGTATTAGACGAATCCATATGTTGGCTTCAATTGACGTTTAGGAACAAATTGTGTGTGAAAAAGCACTATTGTTTGCCATGTGTACTTGGTGAATATATTTCTGTACCAAATACAGATTCAAAAGCTTTTCAACCATCGTAGAAACCTCCATTAGCAATTTTCTAGAAACGCTAACTCAAATATCACTTATGTTCCATTTTTCAACTTGATTATTATTTTTTGCAATGCCTCGATTAAATATGAGAAAATTACAATGCTCTGGAATGTATATGATCTGCAGGAAATGCAAGTCTTTTATCCCAACACACAGTCGCTGTACACTACGGATGTCAGACTCAGTCGCTCGTGTGTGATTGGAGTTTTTGTCCACGGAAATAGCCGATGGCAGTATGCTAGTCCAAGTAGGTGAAATGAGCCCTCGCCGGTGTTACCACCAACACCCCAGCAGCATCTTGTATTAATACAAACTGGCATTCGCTACCAGAACCTCCGGTCTGTTCACTGGTTCGGTCTCTGTCGATGTCTTGACGATTTAATACAATCCTTTCATTCACATGTCTCGACTATAGACTGTAATTTTGACAACTTGTAAGCCATTCCTTTTCACATACATAATGATAATTGAGATCGGATGTGTATAAACTGCATAAAGGTAGTACGCCACGCGTTATTTTCGTGGTGCTCACTATACTACGTGCTGTGCTATTCAGCCGTTTGTGTCCGATTATATTCGCCAGTAGACTAATAGTAACTAATCGTAACTAATCGTAAATAATACTTCATTGGTGTTCATTCTGCATAGTCCTCTTGGTCGTATTTTATGACTATTTTGTTTTAGACATTTACAGACTGAAATGGCTTGAAGCTTTAGTGGAAATTGAAAAGACTTATTTCCATTGCTGCACATGGAACGATTGCGTGATGGCCCCTATCTCTTAAATAGAGATTCACCAGAGCACCGGAATCCTCATTCTAAAATAGGATTAAATCAATGTCTTTTCCTTCGATAATTTGAGTCTGAGGCATAGACACCGTGTAAAGTTATATTGAGGACGTCGTTGCCGAGGCACTACTTTAAATAAGAATACGTTTAAATCGACAGAATATAGTTTGAGAAAAATTCTTAGTTTGGCTTTTATTAATGTCTTCCAATTTAAATGATACTATACGGTTCTTCGTTGTATGCGCCGTCTTTTAAATTTGAAATCGATTGGCGTTAACTGCGTGACGATTCCCTTCCCAGTCCTCGTTTTTGATGGGAATAGTGCTACAACAATACCAACAACAACAACAACAACAACGAAATAAATGGCTCGTTAATACAGGCCAGTGGTTTACCTCATTCATCCAAGTCGAAACCATGCAGTCCTACCGATTGAGGAACCTAACGTAATGTGTAAGCGTTGCGCATATTAATTATCGCATCTTTGGAATAATATATGGCTTCAACAGAGCTAAAATTGCTTTTTATATTTATCATTTTATACCTGTAGGTGTGTAAGACTCAATTCCCTGACGACATAGTCAGCAAAGAATTCCTGTTTGAGAAGCACCACTTCAATCAAACCAAAAGTTGCTGTATCAGAGTCCGGCCAGTACTTCAAACATTTCAGCTGAAATCAATCCAAACCAAAGAATTAATGATTAATGTTAGAGTAAATGATCGCAGCTGCCAGTGGCGAGAATCTTTAATCTATACGCACTTTAAGCAATCTGCGAACTCCTACCGGAAAGTCTGTCTTCAAAATAATTTTTTTTTCTCGTTTTACCTTTGAATTAATAAGTATGATAGCGTTAATACTTACTTTGACTTAGTAGTTTGCTAAATTGTTTTACAACGAGTGCGATTTGGATAGCATGTTGTTCGATCGTTCAAAAGGGACAAATGTTTACATTCGAATACATAGATCATTTATGTGAAATGGGGAGTGAGCCAAGTAAGTGTCTAGTGTTAATAACACTGGGGGCAGATTATTAATTAATTGTCGTCTTTTTTCCGTGTCCTACACTTAACACAAACGTTACGTACAACAAAAGTGTTATAAAAATAACAATAAATTGTAAAATTAAAATTAATACAGAAGAGTGGTTTGCTTAGCCCATTGGACGGGCACAATGAGTCAAATAACCTAAGTACGGCGTCAAACCCCCAAATCAAACAAACAAACAAACAATAATTCTCAATTACTATCTCTGAGTAACAAGCCACATACCTTTGAATCTTCATACAGATTTGTTAACATGATAATCTTCCCGCTACTTTGTTCAAAAATCATTCGCATAAAGTCGTCAATCATAGCCTCAGTTGGACCTATAGAAAATTCAAACAGGATTTCACAATTTGCAGGATTCTTAAAAATACTTCGTTTCGTTGTAACCTGTTTAATAAAGGTAATACTACTCCAGAAAAATAAAACGGCTAACGAAATAATTTAAATTTGTTTATCTGCTATTTCTATGCTGACTACAAGTTAAATTCATGTCACACATGTCACAAAGATATTTGATCTTTATAAAACTATATTTATTGTTATTTAGTTGTGGTACAGGCAGGATCAAACTAGAGGCAATTAGGCTTGCTGATCTGGTATTTCATTGATTTTTTGATAACGTGTTTTCCCTGTCTGATTTCAACCAGACCTGAATAAGCTCCCTCTAATTTTTGTATTGTTGCCAAGCGCCTATTTAACCCAATCATATAGTAGCAATCTACGTCAACTGGATGACCAATCATCGAGCTGCTCGCACGCGCATAGTAATACTACTCCCGTTAAATTCCCCTGGGCCTGCCCCGACAATATTAGGTAAATAACTTTGTATCGAAGCTTCATTCCAGGTTCTTTTGTGAACCCTGTAGTAATTCATGGCGGTTCAGCAAATCAGTATTTATTCACAGCGGCGGTTGAAGGTAGCGAGAGATGGTCACGAGACATGGTATAATTTTATCTTCGGACGGAAAAACGGCAAATGGCGTGATTTTGGTAGTAGTTCTAACCAACAAATGACACATGCTGACTTGCACACGGTGGTCACATGGCACTTTGCATGTTTATTTCCCCGTATCTACAAAAGAGCTCCACTCCTCTTTTTATTTTGAATATGTGAATTGAAATTTAACTGTAAGTCTTCATGTAATTGCCAGTTCAATAGTTTTGATTGTCACAGTCTTCAAACTACGATCGCAACATAGTTCGCTTAACTTTACACGATGTTTGATCTTTCACACTGTCACAAACGTACCAATAAAAGTCAATACTCGTTAAAGATCGCAATAGAGTGGCTTTCTACTGTTTCATTGGAGGAACCATACAAAAAAGTAAATCTCGTATCATGAAACAAAAGTTCATTCCTCCCTCGTCCAATTCACTTACCCTGCGATGCGATGTACGCTTTCGGTTGGTCAAAACCCTGTAAAATATACATGTATTAATAACCCTTTGCATGAAAATATCAGATTGTTTTATTTAACAAGGTTTAAGCATGATTTACACAGTTCTTAATCCAGACCATTGGGTTATTATGGTATTTACATGCACAGAATGGGTATTAAACAAACAAACCAAGACAAACCCAGTTTATATGATTGATAAACTGTTTGTAAGTTCTGGTTAACACCGGTCTTTAGCTTAAAGTAATATAATTGTATTTCAGTGTATCAATCCCATCATATAGATATACAAATCTTTCTTGTTATCCGCTGACAAATGGCTATGGTTGTTTCGAGAATGGTCAGAACAGGACCACTTTGCGCCACCATTTTGGGAGTTTTAGATTGCAGTTATTTATGGTGTATTTAATGACGTGGCCGTTTAACTGGCTGTATGCGAACCAATCAAAGTCTGTATAAATATCTGGACTGGAAACAGCCAGTTGGGGATTTTAAGTGGATGTTTTAAAGCGAACCCTGTTCTGACAATCCCCGAAAAGCTAGATGACACGTCATGGTTATAAAATGGCATGAACTTACGTTAATATAACAGGCGTTGATGTAATCTGTGTTCACCTTGCCTTCCAAAGTGTTTAAAATAACACGAGAATGGTCATCTGAGACAGAAAGATACAAAGATTTATATATTCAAAACAAAGTTCATGAGACACAGCACCTATGATGACCTACGCTGCCGATATATCAAACTTGACCCCCTTACCCCACCTCCGTATTTTAACACGTATTGAATAATCATCCAAGGCGTCATGAAGAGCTTTACATAGGGTCTACCAGAACAATAATTCGAGTTGCCCAAATAAACGAAAACATATATGCCTTTTAATTATGGTGAAAAATATAAATAATTGTGGGGACAATTTTACAGCGCTCGGAAATTGACAATATACAGAAGTTACTGGAAATTTGTTTGGAAGGGTAGCCATCTATCTATATTAACTTATTACTGGAAATAATGTAATAACAGCCAACTGTCCAAACAAGTATTTTGATGATTCTGAGTTGTTCTTGTAAATGGAGCTGCTCAGAGCAACTGAATTAACTTATATTGCGGGTAAAGTAAAACTTACATGCAAATAGATTCCTATATCTGTTTTTCGGCTTGTTGTCTTGACGAGATGCGACATCGTGTTTTAACTGAGGACCACTTGGCAATTTCTACAAATAAACTTCTACATATTTTTTGTTGCTTTTCAAGTGTTCAAGTTATAGAAGTATGTTCTTTATAGAATTTCGAACTTGTTATTAAGTCATATATCATAGTTTTGCAGGTCTTACAATTTGTTAATATAATACATTAAATAAATTATTTTCATTTGAATTAATTTATTGTGACCCTCGTTATAAGCATCAATAAAGGTCCTTTGGATTTTCTTCAGAATCGGCTATAAAAAAACAAATTATTGTTTTTTTGGATGCATTCTCGTGATGTCATTTGTATGAACGATTTCGGGAATTTCCCTGATTTGCAGAATTCTGATCTATCAATTTTTGGTTCATTTTTCTCGAACCTATCAAATCATCGCAAATTGGGGAAGTACCCTTAAATTTTTACTATTGATTGCATTGTGAGAAAGCACGTGAAGGGCGAACTCCAATAAGCATTTTACCTCAAATTCGACTTTGAACTCATCGCCAGCCTTCTTTTTTGCCACATACTCCCAGAAGTTATCCACAGCAACTGATTCAGATGTGACGTCAGCGTTCATATAAGTGTTGGATGTCAGGTTCTCGTCTTCCAGTAATACTTTGTTATCATAACCTACAATAGCAGTGTTATCAAGGGAATCTGAGCTACACATAAAAGACTAATATTAACATCAATTATCTTCTAGAGAGATTGGGAAGCGGATATATTAAACAGAGGATATTACACAGTGAAGTTTGAATACCATAAATATTGCTGGAATGAATGGTTGGAAGAGATAACCCACGAGACGCTGAGCGTCACGTGGGTTATTCTTTATACCATTCACGAGAGAACATTCATTAAAATGTCTTATATTAGGCTGCCATAATATTTGTCAAATTATCCGTCCCTATTAGTAAAACTATTTTTTACTAACAACTTGCATATGCGTGATTCAGTTTTAACTAGAGCACGAGCTCGAGGTTGTTAACACTAGACGGCTTGAAGCATGGCTATTCAAAAGGACTGGAAATGGTGTTTTTATTGCTGTTCTGTTGTATTTAAGATATCATCTCATTTTCTCTGACACATTGATATCAATTCTAGTGGTCAGTTTCACTTTATCCCTGTTAGGTGCAGTGCAATCTGCAATGGAGTTCTCCATTTGATCTGTCAAACTGTAGCGTACAGACGTCACTCAAAACAATACTGTAGTCCGGACAGGGTCAAAGTTCAGAGAGTAATAACAAAAAGTGATATTTCACTGCAGTGAAATATCACTTTTATGCGTGAAGAAAATCCTGATATTTCATTGGTATATTAATAATAATAAACGATAACTCCTCGAATATTGTCTGGTAAAACGTTTGGAACGAGATGGTCACATCGTTTTCACGTTATTCTTATTCATTGAATAATAATTGCTTCAAACCTATGTCAACATCTGGATCGAAGTGCAAGGCGTTATATTCAAAGAGGCCCCTTTTCAATTTAATTCGTGAAAGCTGTTTCATGTGTTTCCGCAATTCATGTGTGGCCGGCTGAGCACTTGTCCTCAAATTTTATTTTTGTCTGATGAGCTTTGTGTTCATTTCCGTTGCTATATATAACCATTGTTGTAGAAGCCTTGTGTCAGAAATTACACAGGTAATTGTCATCTATAGTCTCGTTCACCGCCCAAATATATATGGTTACTGTTAACGAATTTAAGTGGACGAGTTTTAGGAAATGTCCCTGAACTGAGTCTATAAAAGATTGCTGATCTCAGATAATTCCAAAGTAAATCATGGGCCGAGATTATAAAAACTTGAGCATAGTCGAATCTGTGCTCAAACTCTTGAGATCGTGCTCCCCTGAGTTGTGCTCCTATTCGGTGGTTATAAAATGTTTTTAGCACGTCTTGGTTGTTCTGCTCTTTTGTCAATGAAGGTAAAATGCACTACGCTGATTTTATCGGCTGCTTCGAGACAATTTTGTTTGACACTTATAAACACACCCAGGACTGTGTTATGAAATACTAAGCAAATAATCCTAATAGGAAAATTAATACTAAGTTTGTATGACAGGCGCCAATTATAATTAACAAATATATCCAATAGTAAATCATTATTATGTTGTGAAGGCACGCACGCGCCAATAATACTTTACAAATATGTCCAATATGGGTTGTATAACTTTGTCGACACGCCCTAAAAATACTAAGCAAATAATTGTATTAGGACTATCATTACTATGTTGGGATGGCACGCGCCAATAATACTTAACGAATATGTCCAATATGGGATTATAACTTCGTCGGAATGACACGCGCCGAAAATACTAAGCAAATAATTGTATTAGGACTATCGTTACTAATTATACAATTTCTGGATAACCATTTCTTGTTTTGTGATAGTACACAACGTTTCGATACATATGCCTGTATCGTCATCAGGTGTAAATTGACTAAAATGAGGAGAGTGGGAGCTATATA